>JAWWLV010000078.1:2089186-2119267 GCA_035041135.1 Platyrinchus mystaceus
GGTGGCGCGGAGGGGCCGGGCGGGCCGTGGGGCGGCGGCGGGGGGGGGCCCCGCGGGGAGGGGGCGGGGTCGGGGGCCGCGCGGTACCGGAGCCGCCGCCGCCGCCGCCGCAACTTTACCTGGGTCCGCCCGCACTGACAACTCCCCCGGCCCCGCCCCCGGCACGTGACCGCGCGGGGAGGGGCCGCGCGCGCTGCGCTGGCGTCGCGTGGGGGCACGTGACCGCGGCTCCCCCCGCCCCCTCGCCTCGGTCACGTGCCGCGGGCGCAGGGTGGGTTCGCGGCCGCCATGTTGTGCGGCCCCTGGCCGGGCCGGGCATGGCGGGGGCCGGCAGCAACTGGCTCTCGGGGGTCAACGTCGTGCTGGTCATGGCCTACGGCAGCCTGGTGAGGGCCGGCTGGGCGGGCCGGGGTCGGCGCGGGGCTGGCGAGTCCGTGCGGGGCGGCCCGGGCTTGTCCGCGGAGCCGGGCCGCTCGTGTCCGTGCGGTCCCGCTGAGGCCGCTCCCGGTGTGTCCGCGGGACTCCCGTGGAGTCCGTGACGCGCCCGTGAGGCAGGTCCCGGGCTGTTCGTGGGGAACGCCCCGGAGCCTGGCTCGGGGCCCTCAGGGGCCTGGGCTGGACCGCCCGTGGGCTCCTGGCGTCGGTGGGGCGGGGGGAGGACGTGGATGGGAGGCTCTGTGAGGGCTGGGGATGTGTGCGGCCGGGCCGGGTGTCCGTGAGGCTCCCGGGGGACTGAGGCGGGACCCTTGTGCTCGCTGGGGTTGGAGAGCTGAGAAGGGGGAGTCGGTGGGCTGGGCTGTCTGTGAGACCCCCGGCTCATGCCTGATCCCCCGCCCCGCTGTGGCTCCTCAGGTGTTCGTGCTGCTGTTCATCTTCGTGAAGCGCCAGATCATGCGCTTCGCCATGAAGTCCCGCCGCGGCCCCCACGTGCCCGTGGGACAGCACGCGCCCAAGGTGGGTGCCCTCCATCCCCTGCACCCTGAGGGACGGGCAGGGGCTGCTCCAGCGGCAGAGCTGCCACTGCGGAGTAGCAGTGGGACAGCGGGGAGGGAGCAGTTTGTGTGAGGCCTGTTCTCATCCTTTTGATCCCACAAACTAAGTGAACGTGTTGGGTCTTTTCCTGCTGTGCAGGATTTAAAGGAGGAGATCGACATTCGGCTGTCAAGGGTGCAGGACATCAAGTACGAGCCCCGGCTGCTGGCTGAGGACGATGGCCGACTCCTGCAGCTGGAGACAACAGGTATTGTCCCACAGTTGTTGTTCCCCCGGGGCCAAGTTGTGTCTTTGGCTGCTCGTTTTGGTGTCCTGTCACATGAGATGGTGTCTCTGCTCCTGTTTTCCCTTTCTCCTCCTCCCTCTAAGTTTTGCAGAGCTCTCAGTTTGTTCTTTCCCGTTTCCCAGGCTGCTATAACTACCTGTACAGGATGAAGGCACTGGATGCAATCAGGACATCAGGTAAGGGAGCTCGGAGAAGGAGGGTGCAGAGAGACTCTGAGTGGGGGAGATAAGGGTGCCAGCAGCCCTGTGAGGAGGCTCCAGTTCCTCGCTGGGGAGTAGCAGTCACTTGTCCCACCCAGGGCTGGTGGCCTGAGGGTCAGCCTGGCCTGTGCACTGGGGCATCCGGCAAACAGGGGCAGCAGGTGTGGAGGGAAGTTTATCCAGCCGGCAGCTTCTGACTGTGGGGGTGAGCACAAGCATTTCCACCTGTGCTTCAGCCAGTTGTGTTGTGCCTTTTTACAGAAATCCCATTTCAAGCAGAGGGCCGGTACCCAAAGTCTTTAATAGGGAAGAACTTCTATGCCTACCTGCTGGAACTGCGGAATTCCAGCGCCTCCTTCAAAGGCATCCGCAAAGCCTTGATCGACACTTTGCTGGATGGGTACGAGAGTGCCCGCTATGGCACCGGGGTGAGTGCTGGTGTGGCATTGCTGGCCCTGTGGGGTGTTCCTGTGCTCCGCCCTGGCTGCATCCCCTGTTCCTGTGGCCTGGCTTCATCCTTTTCTTCCTGTGCTCCAGCCTGGCTGCAGGGGCTGAGGTCACACTGTAACTTCAGCTGGGTTTTCCATGGTCTTCTCTGTTTGTATCCAGGTCTTTGGGAAAGCAGAATATCTGAAGTACCAGGAAGCTCTGAACGATCTGGCAAACATGTAAGTGCTGCTGCCTAGGCACGGTGGTTCCTGGGCCATAGCAAGCCCATGGGGGAGGTGTGAACAGAGACAGATTTTGGGGCACATCCAGTGTCTGAAACAGGGGCTGTTTGTGCCCATCCGTGCCTCTGGGTTCACTCCCTCCTTGCAACCTGCCTGTTAATGCAGTTTTGGGTTTGTTCCATGGTCACAGTCCACATTCCTGCTTGTCCCTGGCACTTTGAGCCAGGGCTTTGTGCGGACCACTGGCCTTAGATTTCAAGACCTCAGTAAGCACCGTCACCCCAAGGGCAGAGTTGCCTCATGTCGGACAGACGGACGCACAGCTCCTCTGGGGCAGCGGTGACGGTGCCTCTTCTCTGCCCGCAGCACCAAGGCCCGGGGGGGCAGCAGCCAGCGACAGCACCAGTCAGCAGCAAAGGACCTCACCCTGTCTCCTGAAGTCTCCAACCCCGCCACCATCCAAGTCACCTACCTGCCTTCCAGTCAGAAGAGCAAACGTGCCAAACACTTCCTGGAGCTGAAGAGCTTCAAGGACAACTACAACACGCTGGAGAGCACCCTGTGAGCACGTGGGGCCTGGTGCAGTGGGTGTGCAGGTGGCACTGGGAGGAAGCAGCTGCGCTCTCAGATCTCCCCCTCACACCACATTGGAGGATGTCACACAGCGAGGGCTCCGTTCCAGCTGCTGGAACTCGGCCCTCGCCAGAAGCCCATTCCAGAGCAGTGTACCTGCCTGCTGAGCCCAAGGGGATTGGCCCCACAGCCTCCTCTGCCACAGGCTTGTGACACTCCAGGCTTTGAGTCCTGCACCATCTTGGACCCTGTGAATAAACTGATTAGCTTAATCTTATTTATAAAGACATGGATCCCAGCCAGCACTCCCCTCTGCCCATCCTTCCCTGCAGCAGCTGGCAGGAACTGACGTCTATCCGTTCTGTCCGTGTGGGTCTTGGGCTCTGGAGCCACCTGTCTGTCCTTTCTCAAGGGTGAACACTTTTCCCTGTGTCCCTGTTCCTGCTCTCAGCCCTGTGTGCCCAGCCTGCCTGTGTGCCCAGCCAGGGTGTAAATAGTTTGGTGCCCGTTCTCAGCACCGCAGCCAAGCTGCTGCTTCGGGCTGCAGTTTCTACTCATTCTATTGCAACTGGGCATTTGGGAATGTCTCGAAAGGACAAACCAGCGTCAAAGTGTCCCATCTGTCCTGCCAAGGGGGTGTTTGCTCCCACTCTCACCAGCGCCTCGTGTACCAGCAGCTGCCGACCCTCCAGGGCCGAGAGCTTGCAGCCCCCACCTTGAGTCTGCGTCTGCCAGGCCGAGGGCAGCGCCAGCAGCTCACCCGTCACCGTGGCACGGGCGGCACAGGGTGGAGGGCACAGACTTCGCACAGGCCTCGGCACTTTTTAATTACTGTTTAATAAAATGACAGTTTAGCCTGAGCAGGATGCGTGCCACCAGCCTCTGACTGCCGGGCCCGTCCCTGCTGGAACCAGGGCTGTGTCCCTCCAAGGTGCTGCTACAGATGTAACCAGGATGCTGTTAATGATGGCTGGGTTGCTACCATGACAGCTGCAGTAGTTGGGATGCCATTACAGTAACCGGGATGCTGTTATGGTAACCAGGATGACACCATTCCAGTAACTGGAACGCTGTAGCTAGCTGCCGTTACTGCCATGGTATCCAGTGGGTGTGGCCCGTGTAGAGGGCAGTTGCAGGGTCCCTGTGGCACCGGCCATGGCAGTGCCAAACAGCCAGAGCTGCTGCCTGCAGGGGGAGAAGGTTGGACAGGGCAGGGGCTGGGAAGGTGGGAGCTGTCCATGGGCTCCTGGGAGCAGGTGGTACAGTGTGTTGCAGTGTCCCTTGGTGCAGGTTAAACCCTAGACCTTACCAGTGCACATTTTGGTTGCAGGTCCAGGAGAAGGGAAGTGCTGGTACAGGGCTGCCGGAGAGGTAGAGCTGGCAAAGAGCCCTGGGGGCCAAACCCCCGGTGCTCAAGGTCCATGGGTGATGGGGGGGGACATCCCTGGCCTGCCCACTCTCTATCTCCACAGCTGTGGGCAGGGGCCCAGGGAGCACCCACGGTGCTGGGCCTCGGCCCATGGGGTGCTGCAGTGGATCATGGAGTCGCGGCTGAAGCGGCGCGTGGAGTTGGAGCTGCACCTTGCGGGCAGGGAGCAGGCAGCAGTGAGGCATTGGTTGGATGCAGCTGGGGCCTCCCAGGCCTGTGCTGCTGTGGATGGTTGGGATGGCCCCCTCATCCTGCTCCACCACATTCTGGGGGCAGTGTCCCCCAGCACTGGTGAGCCAGGGTGATGTGGAGGTTCAGCACAGCCCCTGTGCCCAGCAGATCCGCCAAGATGCCCTGTACCAGCTCTTCCAGGATGAGCATCAGCAGCACCAGCAGGAGCTGAGCCGGCTGGGGAAAGCCTTCTACGTGGAGCGGCTCTGAGTGCTCGGCCCAGCAGGGCACCAGCCTGGCATCGCCTGGCTTCTGGCTGGGAATAAAACATGTTGAGCAAGACGGGGGCTGCGTCTGCTGTGTGTGGGGCATGGGACAGCCTGGGGCGGTGGTGGGGGGAAGACGCAGCTCGGCACAATTCCTGTGGCTGGGATCCAGACATGTCGCCCGCAATGCTCCACGTGCTGCGCCCTGCACACTTGGTCCCGTCCACGGCTGTGCCAGGAGATGGCAGCACGGCCAGCATGCCTTGCCAGCCCCGGTGCTCCGCGCTGGTTCCCACTCCTAGCACAGGTCCTGCGTCGTGTGCCAGGTGCTCCTGGCCATGTGGCACAGCCCTGCAGCAGCAGGGAGAGGAGCCTGGCTGGGCTGGGTGTGATGCTCCATGTCCCCACTTGCCATCCAGGCACCCCCAGACCCCTGTCTGCTCCCCAGTCGGGGGGGGGGGGACCTGTCCCTGGCCTCCTGTCCCTGCTGCCTGTGCCTGACCTTGGTGTCTCCCAGCCCCAGGGCCCATCAGTGCCTGCCCTGGCTCTGCTTATTGACAGGGCTGGGGGCCGCTGGCTCGGCACCCCCCACCCACAGCCCTTCATTAGCTCGGCTGTCGGGCTGCATCACATCAGCCGCTGCTGCACGCGCGCCCCCGGCTCTGGCACTGCTGCCGCCACGTGTGTCCCTGCTGTCCCCACTGCCACCTCACCGTGTGGCCACCCCGTGGGGCCAGAGACCCTGACCCCCCCCAGCCCAGGCTGTGCCCCTGTCCTCCCTGTGGCACTCAGGGCTCTGGCTGCCCCACATCCTGACCCACTGATCACGCAAAGCTTGGGCCCCCACAGAACCCCCAACGTCATTCCCAAGGTTGGTGCATCCTGCTGCAGCAAAGCACCGCTGTGGTGTGGGGAGATATGTGCCCCCAGCACCCCAAGACACCCCGTGTGCCCTTGTGGCTGGATGTCAGCTCCCTGGGTCCCAATGGCCACCCCAGTGTGGGGCAGGGTGCTGCCTCTGTCACACAGCATGAGAGGGGCCACATCCCCAACACGGATGGGGTGGGGCGACAGCCCCTCCAGCTACCCCATGGAGAAGATGCTCCTGTGGGTCCCAGCAGCTCTCCCAAAGCAAGGGGATGTGGGGCACAGCCCCGCTGTGCTGATGGGGCCCGTCCTTGGGCAGGGTCACGCACAGCCCCTCGGTGTCACAGGGCCCGCAGGCTGGGGCTGGCCCCCCGGTATCGACAGCCTTGCTAATGACGGGGAGTGCGACCGGGGGCAGGAGCAGGCGGCGCGGGGCCATCGACCGCATCGACCGGCACCACTCGGCTGCAAGGGCACGGGGGTCCGCGGAGGGGGCAGGGGGACGTCAATGGGTGGTAATTAATGGGAACGAGGCCACGTGTGCAGGGCCAGGGCGCTCGCTGGCCGCATCCCCCCGCCGGGTGCAGCCCAGTGCGGTTATAAACAGCGGCCAGGCGACCCCCGAGCCAGAGCACCGCAGAGCCCCCCAAGCCAGCTCAGGTAAGACGGTGATGGATGTGGGGTTCCCTTGGCCCAGGGTGGGCAGCATGGCCTTCCATGGCATGCTGCACCGTGCCAGTCCATGGCATGGCTTGCCCTGACATGCCATGCCAGGAGACCGTGCCTGCACTGTCCTGCTTCAGCTTCGTCCCGGCCGCAGGACGCCTCCTGCTCTGGCGGTGCATCCCCAGCAGCCCAGTGCCGGTGCACTTGCCCGGCAGGCTCCAGGTGCTGCCTCCGCAATGCCCCAGGGGTTATGCCTGGATACCACCCCCCCAGCTCTCAGCCTTTCCTTCTCTCTTTCTCTTGCAGGCAGCTGAGCTGTGGTTCCTCCTGCCTCCGTCTGCCCCTGCCTCTGTCTGATATGTTTGATATTAGGTTGTTTTATTAGAAAACCAACTAAATATCAAACATATTCTTACAGCGCCAGGGATGCCCAGCGCTGACTTGGCCAAATGCTACCTGTGCCCTGCTTTGCACTGGGGGGTCCTTCTTCACCTCATCCTGCAGCCCCTGCCAGCTCTTTCATTGCCACAATAAAACCTGTCTGCCCATCTCCGTGAGGCTTGAGAGGGGGAGGCTGGAGCTGTCCTGGGGACTGGTGGAGGTTTGGGATGGCAGCGGGGTCAGCACTTGCCACCTGTCCCCTCGCTCACGCTGGGGATGATGACAATACAAAGGCCCGTGGCCCCGTGCCCACTGCTGGCTCTGCTGCCCCAGCACAGGGGGTTATTTATGGAGGTGCAGCCACTGCTCGGGACCCTTGGTGGATGGGCACTGTTCCTCCAGTGCCCCGCCCAGGGTGCTACGAGCTGCCACCAGGTCTCTGTCCCCCAGGTCCCTGGGTGCTGACCCCCTTAGCCCCCAAAATCTGTCCTTGGGTGGGAACAGTGAGTCTCTTCCATGGGAGATCCTACCCTGACTTATGGGACCTCGGGGCCGGCATGAGGAGCCCATGAATCCCCTGGCTGTGGATGGAGTGCTGCCACTTGCGCCAAGAATTCCTCCCTGTGCCTCAGGAATCTGCTCCTCCAGCTGCCAACAGCATCCTCTACCTCAACACCAAGCACCAGCATGGCTGGAGCTGGGCTCAGGGCTCAGCAGGCTCCTGGGGTGTTCTGGCCCTGGTGCCAGGCTCAGTTTGTCCCACTGCTCCCTGAAAAGCCAAATGCTCTGGGCCAGGGGCTGCTGCCAATCCCCTGCTCCCAAAATAGCACCAGGCTGATCTCACCCTTTTCCATGCCACCCCCAGGCAGGGGTAAACGTCAGCCCAGGGCCACCAAAATACCCTAAGCCCCTGGTGGAGGGCAAATGCGGCAGGGTAAGACTTCATGCTGGTGCTGCACGGACCCAGCTTAACACCCTGAGGGAGTGCTGAGTGGGAGCACAGTGTCCTCATGGCACCAGCCAGGGTGTCCTGTTGCATGGCGGGCAGGGGGGCAGCTGGGACAATGCAGGACCCCCTGCTCACAGACCTGACACTGCTTTTTATAACACTCCAGCTGTCCTCAGGAGCCCAAATAAGGCCGTGGCCACCCAGACCCCCTGGGGCAGACAATGGGTCCTGAGCACAGACTTTTTGGGAAGGTGGGGAGGCGGCTCAGCCCAAGAAAGGCAAAGCCCTCAGGCTGGGCAGAGCTGATAAACAGGCAGCGGGGCACAGGCAGCACAACTGCCCTGCCCACCCCTTGCCAGTCCTGTATCCAGCCAGCCACTGCTGCCCGTGTCCCAGCGAGGATGGAGGCCATCAAGAAGAAGATGCAGATGCTGAAATTGGACAAGGAGAATGCCTTGGACCGGGCGGAGCAGGCGGAGGCTGAGCAGAAGCAGGCAGAGGAGCGGAGCAAGCAGGTAGGGCAGGTGGCAGCAGCTCCCAGCCCAGGGGTGTTGGGAGGCAGCTTCTGCCTGTGTCGGCTCATGGCGAGCCCAGACCCAACACCCAACACAGACTCCGGCTGGGGTATGAGGATGCCACAGCTGACACTGCCCCGCAGCTTGAGGGCACCCCGAGGGCTGCCCAGGGCTCAGCCCCTGCCAGTTGGTGGGGTGTGGGAAAAGGACAGACACTGTGGGGCAGAGCTGAGCCTGGGATGGGGCAGGCAGGGCTCTTTCGCAGTACAGGGGTCCAAAGTGCTGTCCACCTGTGGTGACACCACCGCTCTTCCAGCTGGAGGATGAGCTCGCTGCCATGCAGAAGAAACTAAAGGGGACAGAAGATGAACTGGACAAATACTCTGAGGCCCTGAAAGATGCCCAGGAGAAGCTGGAGCTGGCAGAGAAGAAGGCAGCGGACGTACGTATGGGGTGCAAGGTGGAAGCTGAGGGCTGCCCTCCCCTCGTATCCTTCCTGATGGGACTGAAGCCTTTCCCTATGCCTTGGGGACACAGGAAGGTCCCTGTCTGGCTCAGTGCATTCCCAGCAAAGCTGTGTAGGTGTCTGGGAGCAGAGAGTGACCTTGTGAAGGACATGTCCTGAGGACAGAACCAGGCAGCAAGCAGTTCCCCGAGAGTGGGACATGTGTCCCCAGGAAACTCTGAGTCACAGTTGTAGGCAGAGGAGTTGAGCTCCTGAGGAGGAGGAGGAGGAAAAGGAGGAGGAAGACAGGTATGGCATGGCAATGCCATGCCAGTGCATAGGCAGTGTGAGGATTGCAGAGCCTAGCTATTGTTGGCTGCTGTTCCCAGGAAAACAATGGCACCAGCGGTGCAGGGTTTCACTCACTGGCCGCTCTCCGACCATCGTGAGGCATCTGGCCCTGCTCATCACTTGCCAGGACCTGGCAGCCAGGGGCCACCTCCTTGCGGGGCTGGAATGCCTCAGGGTCTGATGTTGGGGCAATGCAGCTCTTCCCTCCTGTGAGAGCCAGGAGAAATCCTGTGGCTCCTCTCCCTCAGCGGACCCAGCTCTGACGCAAAGGAGGCAGGAACTGTCCTCTGCCACTGTGCCCACAGGGAAGTGCCTGAGCCACCGCACAGCACCTGGGCTGCTCTCACTGGCACATTCTGGCTCCACGCTGGGGGTCAGGGTGTTATTGGGAGCTCTGGAGCCCTTCTGGAACCCTGGGACGTTTGTCACCCTGCAGCTTTGCTTGCGGCCCCGTCCCGGTATGGTGGCAGCGCCATCCCTGCACTGGAGTCAGCACATGCTGAGTGCGGCATCGCAGAGCTCTGGGAGCCCTTTCTCTCCCTCACACCCTTCCTGCTTCCCTCTGCTCCCTGTTGGCATTTTCCTGCTGTCACCACATCCCCATTTGCTTCTTTGTGAATCCCTCTCTGTGCATCTGGAGCCCCTTTTCCTGGCTGCTGTCACCTCAAGGTGGCCCTTAGGGCTGCTCCAGTTTCCCCCTGGTTCCAGGCAGTGGAGGGACTGGATGGGCAGAGCTGCATCCCAGGTGTCTCCAGTTCCCACCTCATCCCTGGAAATGTGCCATGCTGCACATGCCAGCCCAGGCAAACGTGGCCCCGCAGCATCCACCTGCCCAGCTGCTGAGGACGTCGAGGCAGCAGCCTGGAAGGCTTCCCTTCTATCCGTGTGCCCGAAGCCCTGCTGAATGGGCTTCGTGGGGAGTGGGGCAGCGACAGGGCTCGGTGGTGTGTTTACTGAGCTTCTGGGGGGCTCCAGGAACCCTAACGGCACCAAGGGACACGGCTCCTGGCTCCAAGGAACGCTGATCTTGGCAGCGTTGTCTGCACCATTATCTGCCCTCAGACTGGAGGGTTCTCACAGGGGCTCAGGCCGTCGAGATGTTGGGGTTTGGCACACGGGAGCAGAGTGGGAGCCCGGCAGTGACAGCCCCAGCCCTGGGCGGGAGGAGGGAGCAGGATCTGCCGCAGGGCTGTGGGGTCCTGGCCCCGGCAGGGTCCGGGGGCTCTCCCGGGGTTGCAGTGCCCAAGCTCAGCCCCCGTGGCCCAGCAGTCTCCAAACGTGGCCCGCAGGGCTGAGGGACGGGCGGCACCGGGGAGGGTCCGGCCCCATGGAGGGGGGCCCGTGTGGGGCCAGGCCTGGCTCCTCTGGGCCCTGTGCTCCCCGTCATACGGGGCCGGTCCCGGTGCCCCCACGCCCACATGGGGCAGGTTCTTGTGGACCCAGGTGCCCGCGGTGCAGATCCCGGTGTTCCCCCCGGCCCGGTCCCAGTGCCCCTTCCCCACCCGGTCCCAGTCCCGGTCCCGGTGTCCCACGTCCAGGTCCCAATGCCCCAGGCCCCAGTGTGTCCCGATCCCGGTGAGTCCCAATCCCGGTGAGTCCCGGTCCCGGTTCCCCAGGCCCCAGTGAGTCCCGACCCCGATGTGTCCCGATCCCGGGGTGTCCCGGTCCCGGTGTGTCCCGGTCTCGGTGCTCCAGGTCCAGGTCCCGGTTCCCCAGGCCCCGGTGTGTCCCGATCCCGGTGTGACCCGGTCCCGGTGTGTCCCGATCCCAGGGTGTCCCGGTGCCAGGGCGTCCCGGTGCCGGGGTGTCCCGATCCCGGGGTGTCCCCGCCCGGTCCCGGTGCCGGGGTGTCCCGATGCCGGGGTGTCCCCGCCCGGTGCCGGGGTGTCCCGGTGCCGGGGTGTCCCCGCCCGGTCCCGGTGCCCCCCCTGTCCCCGGTAACGCTCTCTCGGGGCGGGGCGGAAGTGCCGTCAGTTCCGGGCGGCGGGGCCGGGCGCGGTCCCGGGGGGTGCGGGGGCGGCGGCGGGGCTGGAGCGGACGGACCGAGCATGGCCGGGGCCACCACCATCGAGGCGGTCAAGCGCAAGATCCAGGTGCTGCAGCAGCAGGCGGACGATGCGGAGGAGCGGGCGGAGCGCCTGCAGCGGGAGGTGGAGGCCGAGCGCCGCAACCGCGAGCAGGTACCGCCGGGGCCGCCCCGCTGGGGCACGGCCGGGCCGGCGGCGCGCCCGGGGCCGGGGGGTCCCGCTCCGAGCCGCGGGGAGCGCCCGCGGGGTCCCGCGGGGTCCGCTGCGCCCCGGGTGTCCCGCCCCGTGGCCGGGGGTCTCTTTGGGTCCCTGGGACCTGCCCGTGGTGCTGAGCGGGGACCGGAGCGGGGGGGCCGGCAGGGCGTTGTTTCGCCGTTCCCCGTGTGCCGGGGCTGACCGCGGCCGGGGGGAGGGGGAGGCCCCGGCCATCTTGTGCGGCCCCGAGCCCGGAGCTGCGCGGGTAAGATGGAAGGGAGGAGGGAGCGGGGGTCCCTGGGCTGCGGCCGGGCAGAAGCCCCTGGAGCATCTCCCGAGCCCCGCATTCTGCCCCCGGGACCGGCAGCCTCGGGGAAAGCACAGGGGCTTGGCTGGGATAGCCTGGAAGGAAGGAAGGACGGAGCAACCATGACAGGAGCTGAGCTGGCAGATCGGGGGACGCCGGCAGGGCTGGGGACGGGGATGGGGTGACACGGGCAGCACCTCAGGGTGCCCGGCTCCCTTGGGCCGGGGGCACAGGCAAGGCCGGTGTGTCGTGGGCACAGGGATGGGGTGACACAGGGCCGGTCCCGGCTCGAATCCGAGTGCGGCTCTCTGTGAATTTGCAGTGACTTTGCTGAAGCTGAGCCCTCCCCCCTCAGTGCCCAAGCTGCGTGTCTGTGACATCGCTGTGTGATCGGGCTCTGCTGCCCAAGCCCATGGCAAAAGCTCCTGGGCCTCAGCTGGGCTATTTTTTCGCAGCTACATAAGGAATTTTCCTTGTAATAGCAGCGTTGTCATGGGAACACGCGTGCTTCTCCCAGCTCCCTGAGCCTCCTTCAGGGGAGCCAACCAGTGCTCCCAGTTTGGCGCTGATCCTGCATCTCTGGGAGCCCTCTTGAATCTCTGTGGCCTGGGGAAGCAATGGTGAGTCCTGAAGGCCGGGCTGAGCTCCTCCCTTGACTTGCAGGGCTCCAGGAGCTCCCTGGTTCAGGGCTACCTTCCTGAAGGAAGCATGGAGTAACAGGAATATGCCACTTGCAGCAGGGCTGCCTGGAAGTCACCTGGAAGTTCGCCCCGTGGTCCAGGGAAGCCTGACAGTTTTGGCTGCATCCAGGGAGGAGCAGCAGAAGGGGAGGTGTAAGGACCCTTCTGCAGCGGGGAAGAGGCACTTCCTCAAAAGCAGCGGTGGTTTTTGGGTGGGTTAAGCGCTGCCTGCAGGAAGTCAGGGCTAAGTGATGCAGTTCAGAGGGTCGAGAAGCAGAGGCTGGCTGTGCTGGCGAGTCCCCACCCCCTGGCAGAGGGAAGGAGGAGGTTCTCCACCTCAGCAGCTCATGTCCCCTTTAATAGGCAAAAGATATGTGTCAGGCAGTCTCCTTCCCAGTTCTGTTTAAGGTATTGTTGTGTTCTTCTTCGGGCAGACCACTTCCCCCTCAGGCAGGGCAGGTTCTGGCTCTGGGCACCCACTGGGGTGTGGGCTTCCTGGGTGAGGAGTGGGGTGTGCCTGCATGGGAGCTTCTCTGCTGCTTGTGCTCTCCTAGCCTGGTCTTGGAATGTGGCAGGGGGTGCCTCAGTGGCAGAAGCGGGGGGAGAGCTCAGACAGCCCCTCCGGGAACTGGATGCAACTGGTGTTGGGCTCCACTGTAACACTGGTGCCTTTCATTGCTCTGCTCCTCCCTTCTCCGCACGGTGAGGAGCAGTGTGTCTGTGTAGGCTGCTTTGTTACATTCAACTGGGGTATTTCATGTATGTCTGGCATGTGCCTGTGCCCAGGTCTCTGCAGAAGATCACAGCAGTGCCCTGAATGACCACAGCCCTGCCTGCCTTTGTCATTCCGTTGGGGAGCAGCATTCTGAACTCCCCAGGGCGCTCCAGTGGGGTGTCAGTGTCCCCAGAGCATCTGGGCTTCCCTGGTCTCTGTCTGGGGTTTGCATGGATGGGGCTGTGAGAAGGGGCCTTGTGGCTGATTGCAGTGACTGGGGGATGGGACAACCCCTGATCTCTGCTGGTCATTTCTGTGGTCACATTTGTGGCAAATGCCTGAAGGCTGTCAGCAGTTTCACCAGCTCCTGGTGCCTGTGGCTGGACTGAGGTGGCTGTTGCTGGGGAACAGCCTTCTCAACCTGTCTCAGGACTGGAGGAGGCTTTTGCTCCTTCTCTGGATTGTTAGTGACTCACTGGGAGGGAGGAAGGAGGCCTTGAGCAGTGCAGGCTCTCTTCTGGGGCAGTGATGAGCCCTGGGTTGGGCAGCACTGGTGGCCCACCCAGCCTGCCAGCACCTGACATAACTTGGCATATCCCTGAACCTGTTAATCCTTCTCGCCTTGCTGGTGAGAGGGTTTGCCTCAAGCAATGCGCGCTGGTGTCCAGATTGTGTGAGTAAACTGACTCTGTGCTAAGTGGCAGCTGTCACCATGCTCTGGCACGGTGGATAAACAGCTGTGATGGATGGCCTGGCAGGATCCCAGCAGCTGCAGAGGCACCCCTTGGCGCAAGTCATCTCCTTAGTGTTTATGGCTTAAACTGTCAGGGCAGCTCAGGCTGGCAGGGAGAAGGCTGCAGGAGGGCTGCAGCGTGGACAAAGCGTGCAGGAAGTGTTGTTAAGCTAAACTTGCTGCAGGCCTCTGGGAGAGGGGCTGAAGGTTTGCTTAGGGCTCCCATGTTGACCCGATGGCAGAGCTCAGCTGCCCTGCCCGAGCTGCTCAGCCTGCACAGGCTGAGT
Organism: Platyrinchus mystaceus; assembly: GCA_035041135.1. Lineage (NCBI taxonomy): Eukaryota > Metazoa > Chordata > Aves > Passeriformes > Tyrannidae > Platyrinchus > Platyrinchus mystaceus. The sequence continues at coordinate 2,102,894 of JAWWLV010000078.1, forward strand.
CCCCTCCTCTGCTCCCTCCAGGCTGAGGCAGAAGTGGCATCTTTGAATCGCCGTATCCAGCTGGTAGAGGAGGAGTTGGACCGAGCTCAGGAGCGCCTTGCCACGGCTCTGCAGAAGCTGGAAGAGGCAGAGAAGGCAGCAGATGAGAGCGAAAGGTGAGCAAGGGCTCCTGCTCACGCTCTGTTAAACATCTTGGATATGTTTCTGACTGAGGGCCCAGTGCCATCCAACCTTTTGGGCTTCTCAAAGTGGGGGAAGGAGATCCTACATCAAGGCTGGATGTGGGAGTTGGTGCCTGCTTACGTAGAGCAGCTAAAATAATGCCGATGGCCTTGAGTGTCTCGGAACCTGAGGCTACTGATGGCCTTGAATGTCTTGGAACCTGAAGCTAAGGAGCAAGGCAGTGCTGTGTGCTACCATGCATTCCTGCCTCCAAGGGAGGAGAAATAAGTGGGTTTGGAGACATCATTGCCTTGTGAAGGTGGGGCAGCCTTTCTTCCTGCAGCCTCTGCCAGCATCCTCCCTGCTGGCAGATGTCCCCTGACCTGGCCTCTGATTCAAAAGGTCCCCTTGCAGCTGGCTGATGTGCTTCCTCAGTTGCACACACTGTGGTGAGCAGCCCGACCCAGCTGGTGGCCTGCCATGGAGATGGACTTGGCTCTTCCTGCATTCCAGATGGAGAAGTGCTTGACTTGGCTTTGCTGAGTCTCTAAGACAGCCAGGCTTGTTCTTCTCAGCAGCAGCACCACACTTCCTTTGACCCAGGAGCCCAGGGAGCTGCTGGAGGAATGTTCCAAGGAACAGTTAATTCTGAGCAATTGAGGTTCACATCAGCCCAGCAGTGTCTGCCTTCCTGTGCCACCCTCTGCACCGAGGAGTCATAGCTTGTCAGAAAGCACTGTGGTTCCAAGGCAGTGCTGTTAATGCTCTGAACTCATCTCAGCGCTGGCTTGTCGAGGGTTGTTTTACACACCTCTCCCTGTGCTTACTTCTGGACAGAGGTATGAAAGTCATTGAAAACAGAGCTCTTAAAGATGAGGAGAAGATGGAACTGCAGGAGATCCAGCTCAAGGAAGCCAAGCACATCGCAGAGGAGGCAGACAGGAAGTATGAGGAGGTGAGACTCTTGGATGCCCTGGTACAGCTGACCTGGGCCAGGAGAGGCAACTCCTCTTCCTGCTGACAGGGCTTTCCTCATCAAAGCTCGGTGCAGAGCCTGACTCTCAGCAGAGCTACATCAGTGCTCTGCTTGGCCAAAAACCTCTGGCAGCTCCAGCGGCTCTTGCAGGCATTCATTCCCTTCACTGCTGTGCACAGCCTACAAGTGCAAAATCATGCTCTTTCCTCTTGATTCTGATTCTCCCTTCTAGGTTGCTCGGAAACTGGTGATCATAGAGGGAGATCTGGAGCGTACTGAAGAGAGAGCTGAGCTCGCAGAGTCGTGAGTAGTCCACTGGCATGTAACTGGCACGTCTGCCTCTGCATGGGAACTAACACTGCATTGCTAACCTTGTTACACAAGGCCTGAAGCACTGGGTGGGTTTAGGTCCTTGGAGGAAAGGGCTGGAAGCACTCTCCTTCTTGAAACAGGATTGGCTCCACTCAGGACAAGGAGTTTGTGATGTGATTTGCCTTGGGCAGAGTTGCTCTGCCCCTTTGCATGGAGGCACTCCCCAGTCACAGAGACCAGAGAGCCCTTCTCCCCACAGCATTCACCAGCACTGCTTTGTGCGTGCAGTCACGAGATCCTTCACGTAGCCACAGGGCACAGTGCTTGCCCTAAAGCAGCAGAGGCCTCCTGGGCTGGGGACTGAAGCAGCACACGGGATGGCTGAGGGCAGAGCTGTGACTGAGACTGGTCTCTGGCTTCTGCAATATTTGCAGTGAGTGCTCCAGGCTCCTGCACTGCTGAGCAGCAAGCTGGACTTCCTCTGCTCAGAGCAGAGGTACAAACCCCCTGGTCTTCTTTCACGTGTCTGGATGCTTTAGCTGATCCTCAAGGAGCTGGTCAGGACCTTTCCATGCTCTGGGCCTTGTCTAACGCAGTTGGTGTGTACGCAGCAGCAGCACTGTGCTTCCTGCCCAGACGTGCATGTTGTGACCATGACTTTTTTGTGTTTCCCCCACCCCCTTTTTTGCTCTATGGTGTTGTGGTTTTGGTGCTCCTTTTGACCTTGCCCCCACCTGGCTTGTGCCATTGTGTGACCGTCACTAACAGTCATTGCCGGGAGCTGCAGGAGCAGATCAGAGTGATGGACCAGAACTTGAAGTGTCTGTCTGTTGCCGAAGAAAAGGTACTAACCTTTCCCTTCTTGAACCATTAAACCAGAACTCTTGTGGTCTCCTCACTATGCTCCTCCCGTCAGCTTAACTGTGTCTTTCTCTCTCCTGGAACGTTCTGTCCTCTCTGCCCATGAATATCCCTGTTTGAGTGGTGGTGGCTGTCCCTCTGTCCGTTGAAACAGCTTCCTACTGTACAGCACACTAAACATGCAGCTTCTCCTTGGAGACTCCAGGTCTGGCAGAAAAACCTGTGTCCACATCCCTCTGCTCAGCTTCGTGCCCTGTACATGTGCTGGCAGAATACTCAGAACATGAGTTCGGAGGCAAAAAGGGAACTTGCTTTCTGCACAAGTGCCTCAAAGCAGGAGTCCATCCAGTCTGATCTCAGACAGTCTCCTAAAGAACTTCCTGGTCTCCCCTGCATGTGGATTCACTTCTTGTCTCCTGTCTTTCCCTCCCACTTCTCCTTTTCCTTTTTCCTCCCTTTTCTTTACAAAACCCCACAGTAAATGTTCCGAGCTGGAGGAGGAGCTGAAGAATGTCACCAACAATCTCAAGTCTCTTGAGGCTCAGGCTGAGAAGGTAGGGCTGCTTGTCCCAGGGCCAGAAATATTGCTGTTGTGCTAGGAGGGTGTGTGAACAGCAGAGCACCCACTGGGATGGAAGTGATGCAACTGCGATCTTAAGCAAGCCAGGAGAGCTGTGCTTGTTCTCCTGGGAGGGCTAATGGATTTCAATGGAGGGCTGTGGAAGCTGGGATGCAGGAAGCTTGGCTGCCCTTCCCTGCCTTGGGGCAGACTCTATCAGCCAGGATGTTTAAGCTGCTAAGATGTTGAGATGAGAATTTTTCTGTGCCCAGGTTTGTGTTCTGTGCATGATGTGGGACTTGCTACCTGACCCAGTCCTGTTGGACACGGGCAGGGATGTGACCAATTCCCAGTTGGAAGTTTCTGTGGGCATGTGTGCTGCAGTGAGGAGTTTGTCTCCCTCTGTAGCTGTGGGTTCTCTGGAGTGGGAGGTACCTGGGGCTGCTGATTGCTGACTTCTTTTCCACAGTACTCTCAAAAAGAGGATAAATATGAAGAAGAGATCAAGATCCTGACTGATAAACTCAAAGAGGTGAGTGACTATGTCAGGATGGCCCAGCTGGGTGATCTGGCCTCAGCTTGACAGGGGAGAGACATGGAGGATGGGAGACTCCATGTCCTCAAGCTGATGCCCTTTGCTGTAGAGCTGTTGCACTGACTGGCATGTTTCCATCTGGCAGGCGGAGACCCGCGCTGAATTTGCTGAACGCTCTGTAGCCAAGCTGGAGAAGACCATTGATGATTTGGAAGGTACATTTTGGTGATAGGAAACCAAGGAGTATGTGGTGAGGAGTGAGGAGCTAAGGAAGGCTGTCTCCCAGGTAGCTGGAGAGTACAAAGGCTGCTGTACTCCCCAGTACTTGGATTATGACCTGACTTGGCCTCCAAGGTGAGGCTTGCAAGAGTCATGCCCATGTGCTCTGAAAACATCTCCCCAGCTGTACTGCAGCAGATCTCGAGCTCCTTTTCCAGACACCTGCCTTGTCTAACTGATGGCTGGTGTGTTTTGCTGGTGATGTCCTCAGGAATGTAACTAGATCCCTATGCTCCAGCTTAATCCAATTTAAGGAGTGTCATAGGAAAGAAACACCTGAACTTGCAGGAATTAATCACAATAACATCCCTGCGTGCAGAAGGTCATGCACATGCTGGCTGCTGGCAGACAATGTCCTGCCAGTCAACCACAGGAGTCAGTGAGTCTTGAAACAGCTCCTGTGAAGACTCAGACTCCCCAGTGTTGGTCCTGGATCAAGGTTAAATCAACAGCAGCCCCATCCATGAAGTGGTGGTCAGCCAGTGCCAAGGATGGGTTCCTTTCCTCCTGCCATTCCTTCACACAATCCTTCAGGAGCACTCCTGAGGCCAGCCATTGCAGAACCTTGCCCCAAGCCACGGAAGAAGGTTCCAGTTGCCTCCCTTAAATCTGGGGCTGTGGCCAGATTTTCCTGTGGATTGCTGTATCTGGAGTGGTGGTGCTGGTAAACCAAATCCCTTACAGGCCTTCTGCCTTGACTGCAGGTGTGCCTTTGTGGTCTTATAGTGCCAGGTCTTGGAGATACAAAGCCCCATCCTATTGTCTGGAGCTTTATTATCTAGAGATAGCAGTGGTGTCAGCTGAGCTGTTCCAGAACCGCAGCCAAGCAGCAATCAGAGCTACCTCATGATCCAGGACAAGCTTTTATGGGGAACTGCAAAAACTACTCCACATCCCTGCATACTCCCCTTGAAACCTGTTGATTGGGAGTTGGCTCTGGTCTCCAGCCTTGCTGCTGAAGTGACCTAGTTTGTGACACCTGGCAGAGCTCCCCAGGCTCTGTGAGGCTGTTAACAGCATGACCAGCTGTACTGTAGCCCAGGCAGCCAGAGCTGGAGCAGCCTGTGCCAGCTCTGCAGGGCTCAGGAGTGCATCAGCACAGCTCCAGGCCCGCCCCTCCCCGGAGGCCATGAGCTGCCTGTCTGCTCCATTATCTGATGGAGAACACCGGTGTGGCTGGTCTGTTCCACTTGCCCTACCTCACTACCTCCTGCAGGATGGGAATTCCTTCTGATGCCCAGCTCTATTACATGACTGACTTCTCCCAAGCCAGTCTTTGCATTGAGATACAAGGTGAGAACAAAGCACCTCGATTGATCAGTGCCCTCCCTGGGTGTAGCAAGCTTCTCCCTAAGCGGATGAAGTTGCCCTTCCGTGCTGCTCCTCCTGTCACTGGTTCCTGCTGACCTAGCTGGGCAGCTTGTTTTTACAAGCTAATGTGGTTTGAGTGCTTGGCTCTGCTCCCCTAGGAGCTGGATTGTAATCCTGGAAGGCACTTGCTGGTCAGACCATCCTCAGGCTGCTGAAACCCTCCCGTTTATTGTTGGGGATGAGCACGGAGTCCTGAGAGCTCCACATTTAATTTAATTTTCTTCTGTTCTTGAGTCCCATCCTGCTTTTCCTGCCCCAGAGTGTTGGAAGAACTCTTCTGCCTTCCCTCATTGTTTCCCTTTTGTTCTCCTCCTAAACCTCTTCTAGATGAGCTCTATGCCCAGAAACTGAAGTACAAAGCAATTAGTGAGGAACTGGACCACGCCCTGAATGACATGACTTCCATGTAAATATGAGCTGGCTGGCGTTTGCCTCTCGCTTCAGCAGCCTGGGCCGCCAGAGCTTGCTTGGTTTGCTGTGGTTTCCGTAGTTGGAGAGTCGGCGGCGCTTGTGCCGTCCCAGGTTACTTCTACAGATCTGCCCAAGGCGCCCCAGCATGCCGTCCTCTAACTCTAGGTCCTCGTGATCTGCATGTGTAACCAAGTGCTGTGCTGGCCTGAAGGGGTTCTGACTTGAACTCCTGGAGTGCATTTCCCAGTCCTACCGGGAAAGGCTTCCTGTGGTAAAGCGGCTTTGTTGTCTGCTGGAGTCACTGGGCCATGGTCTCGGGATTCCTTCAGGAAGAGGCTGTGGATAGTGCTCAAGTGGATTCCTTAGGAATTGCCGCAACAGGCTTGAGATGGGCTGGATCATGAACTGATCTGTGGAAGTAGCTGAACTCGTGTGTTTCTGCAACTTTGCTCCTCAGCTTTGTGTTCAGATCTGCAGTGGGTGCTGCTCTAACAGCTGCTCCGCGTGGTCCTTGCACTAACCCAGGAGAGGCCGGGTCCTCCCCCCTTAGAGAAGAACCTTAACATGAGTGTCCCAAAGCTGCCTAAGCAGAGTTTGCTGTGCACAAACACCAAAGCTTCTCTTAAAATTAGTGTCTCCTTCTGTCTCACACAGATAAGTCTTGCGATTCCAAACTCCACTTTGGATTTGTCTCTCTGCTTGGTGGCTTGATCTGCATCTGCACTCTGCATTCACGCTCTCGTCATCTCACTTTGAATTCCAGTACCTTTTCCCGGTTACTATGCACAGGCCATCCCTGGGAAAGGGTGCTGTAAAGACACTGAAGCTTGACAGCAGCAGCAGCCCCCCAGTTCTGCTGCTCTTGCTCCCAAACAAAGCTCCCTCTGTGCGACCTGATGTGCCAGACACGGCCTGCTCTGAGGGGCTGCCCTTTCTGTGTCGGGGGAGCTGGGAGGATGTTGTTCTCATCTGCATATCTTGTGTGGAGCCATAAAGCTCCTTTTGTATTTCTCTTGCCTCTTGCTAGAGCATGATGTCACCTTTTTTAAGGAAAACAGTTTGTGTATAAATGGAACAGAATGGCTGGTGCTTTTGAGAAGCGGGATTCTAGTGACCACTCGCTGCTTTAGAGCAACTGTTTCAGCATTGCCTTCAAACTAGTGTCACCCTCAGTGGAACACAGACCTCACTAGCTTGGTGGATTTTCCCTTGGGTTGTGTTGCTGGCTCCCAGATGCGATGGCAGCACTGCACGTGGGACCTGTGGGGTCAAACGGGAGGCTGGGGGTTGCAGCAGGAGGCCCTGGAGCTGTGCCTGACTGAAGACACTCCTCATTTGTGCCTGCTCTGGAGTGTTCACCAACACCAGTTGCCAAGCACTGGCAGTGGGAGGCCACACACCTGGTAGTCACTAGGTCAGGGTGTGGACGCCAATAAATATTGTGTGAGCTCTGGCTGGTGTCCCGTGGGGCAGGACTGGTTTGGGTGTGAGGCTCTGCCTGTGCTGCAGGGAGGGATGTGAGGCCCCTGGCATCAGGAACGAGGAGGCACCGCAGCAGGGCTCTGAGCACCCGACCAGGGAACCCATGTTTTGCAGAACCCTGCCCTCGCTGTGCAGGGGCTGAGGGCAGCAGGATCTTTCTGGGAGCGTGGCATGAAGCTCTCCACTGGGCACTGCCACTGGGCTGTGAGCACCTGGCGCGTGTCACTGCTGCGCTGTTGCTCGTTGTGTGGTATGATAAACACTGGTCAGCCTGTGGTAACGGTATGTGCTGCCTCGTGGGGGCTGCTCAAATACTTTTTCCTTTCTGGATCGGTTCGTCTGCCACAGTGCCCGAAGAGCCCTTCGTGAGCAGAGTTCTGGTGACATAGGACACCTCCCGTGGCTTCCTCAGGTTTGTGCCCCTCTGTTTTCCACACGACAGCACTGACAGGATAGTCCAGGCACGCCCCAACCTGTTCTCACTCTGTCTTTGGTGCCAGGTCTGGGTGGGGAAGGAGGGAGCATTCCTGTAAGGAATTTCAAAGTGTGGTCTGACTCTCCTGGGATGTGGGGCAGTAAGTGTGCCCTGTAAGCACAAAGCAAGAACCTAGAACTCCTCAGTAACCCAACTGCAGCTGGAGTTGGGGGTCTGGGTCCTGTGGGAGGGGCAGGGCTTCTGTCAGTGTACAGGCTTCCAGCCCATTCCATTGTCAGCTGTTGAGACAACGGGGCCTCATCTGTGTTGGTCAGTCTGCAGGGAGGGTGTCAGATGATGGACCAGGCTCTATTTGGTGGTGCCCAGCAATAGGACAAGAGGCGATGGGCAGGAACTGATGCCCAGGAAGTTCCACCTAAACTAATGAGGAAAAACTCCTTTCCTGTTTGGGTGACCGAGCACTGGCACAGGCTGTGCAGAGAGGGTGTGGAGTCTCCCTCACTGGAGGTACTCCAGAACTGTCTGGATGCAATCCTGTGCCGTGGATGACCCTGCTGGAGTAGGGAGTTTGGACCAGATGACCTGCTGTGGTCCCTTCCAGTCTCACCTGTTCTGTGATTTTCACTGGGTGGAAGGTGGCAGCTGCCCTTGGGAAATTCCTCTCTCCTCACAGGGAGGTCCTGTTGTGTTTGACTCATGCTGTGGAGAGCTGGTGGCTCTGCTCTGCACAGTGGTGTTCCAGGTGATGTTATCTGAGGCTGGGCTGTGGCAGGGCCTTTCCCTGCTCGTCTGGATGGAATCCACGCTGGGTGGCAAATGGGTGGGTGGGTGGGTGATGCATTGTCTGCCCTGGGAGGTTTTGGAGGCATCTGGTCTGACTGGATTGCTGGGCTTGTACGGGCTGGTTGCTGTGAGATGGGCTGTGACTTGGGAGTGCTGCAAATGCAGATTAGCTGACCAGGAGGGCCAGGTCCTGGGGCTCCCTGAGTGGCAGGGATGGCTGGTGAGGCTGCCCTGGGGCTGGGCAGAGAGGAGAGCAGGCCTAACACGGGGGATAGCAGCCTGGGCAAACATTCCATGTGGGGGAGCTGTTCCTGAGGTCTGGGAAAGGTCATGCATGCCAAACACTCCAGCTGGCCCCCTTGTGTGGGTAGATCATCAGGTCCCTGTCCACAGGCAGCAATGCTTGCTTTAAAGCTGTGAGCTGTTAAACCAACTGACAGTCACTGGTCCTTCTGAGCACAGTTCACTCCCATCCTCTGCTGCTCTGGAGACCCAGGACCAGCCCAGATCACCTGGGGCTGGGGACTGGCATCAGGGTGCCCAGCTGACCTGCTCAGAGCCAGCGTGGAGCCAGAGTCCTTTGCAGCAGTAGTAGCTGTTGTGGAAGGTGTGGGCCAGGATGGGGTGGGTGTACCCACAACTACCCTCAACTTCCAGATTGTGATGGGACAGAAATCACTGGCTTCTCTGGCTGTGCCTTGGTCCCTTGGTGTCTTTAAAGAAGGGACAAGCAATCAGCATTACTGCCCTCTCCTGCAGAGTGAGGTGCAGCTGGAGCAGGTCCTGAGGGCTGAGAGAAGCTGAGGGTGAGGCTGAAGGTGAGCTTCCCCCTCTGTGTGTGTGTGGAGGGACTGGGATGAAACCCTGGGGAAGGCGACGTGCTTTGGCTGTTCCATGTGAATCAGTTGAGTGTCTGGAATATTACCCAGCTAGGTCTTGTTCAAGAGCAAAATATTCCTTGGTTGAAAGCAATGAGGAATGGTGTAGCTCACCTTCAGAGGGTGCCCAGGACCTCCTAGTACAAGGATTTGAGGAGCAGCCCATGGCCCAAGCCCAAGGCTGTGTTCTAGGCTTACTCCTCGTGCACAGGCAGCACTCAGTGTGTGTCACTGCTGTTGGAGCTGGTCATTTCTGCCAGGCTGGAAGCTGTTGTGTAAGCATTTTCCACTGCCTGGAATTCCCCTAAATGCAGGAATTGGAGCTGTCAGGCTGGGAGTACCCTGCCTGTGCAGATGGGCAGAGAGAGATGCTGAACAGGTTCTCTGTGGTGGCCAATTGTGGCAGGACATTGGCCACCCAGCTCTGAGAGGTGACAGGTCCTGGGAGGGGACCAAACTGGTTCTCCCTTTCCTGGTGGAACTGCTCATGAGCACATGTGCTGGGCATGAGCCTTGAGGACACGTGTGGCTGCTGGACCCCTGTAGGGCTGTAAGGGCAGGGCCTGGAGAGCCACGGCTGCAGAGACAGTGGCAGCTTGTGTCCTGCTCATGTAGTTCTTCTGGGGCAGATCTAAAAGAGGAGCCTGCACTCCAGAACTGTCTCTGTCCTGTACTGGAAGCAGTTGCTGCCTTCAGTTCTGTCAAGTCTGGGTGGTTGGTGTGTTCTCAGAGGAGGGTCCTCCAGGGATGAGGTGCTGTCATCCTTGGTTCTCCTGGTGTCCTTGTCCCACTGTGCAGACCCTCTCAATCCCACTGCAGTGTGGTGTGGCTCCCTCTGGAAGCTACTCCTGGTTCAGCTGTGGCAGGACTTGTTTCTGCAATGTGCTCCACAGGCTTAAAGCACATCCCTTACTGTGGTCCAGCCCAGCCTGCAGGCTCATCTTCTGGTGTCTCCTTTTTCCTTTCTTTGCCTTTGCACATCCTTGGCAGCACTTCCACTTCTGCCCACATTTGGTTTCCTCTGTGATCTTCCTGAGCTGAAGCACAAGTTAGAGAAGGACAAACCTTTGTTCTTTCCAGCTTCACCTGGGAATAGCCCAAGCCATCCTTGGATGGAGACAAGCTTGTTTGATGTGCTCATCCTGGTGCTCTACTAACCTTCCCTTTCTCTCTTTTTCTCTCTTCTTCTTGTTTCCCTCATCCTGTCACTGCTGCAGAGCGCCTGTACAGCCAGCTTGAGAAAAACCGCCTGCTCTCTAATGAGCTGAAGTTAACGCTGCATGATCTGTGTGACTGAGAAGGGGCTCACTAATCCCATAAATGAGCTTATTGCGACCACCAGTGCTGTGGACCACAGTGAAATCTGATCATTAAGACTGGCAGACTTGCGAATTTTATGCAATTGCTGCTTTTTAATGGGGCACTTGAATTCATCCTATAATTTATTTAAGCATTTTTTTAACATATAAAGGTAACCTCTATTCTTGGTGAAGTAACCCCCAGACTTGGCTGTTTTTTGAGTGGTCTTGTCCAGGGGGTCCTGCCTGGCTCCTCCATGGAACCAGAATGGCTGCACCCCTGAAATGAGGGGTGGGGTGAAGTTAGGCTTATGTCTGCTTGAAGCTGCTACAACTGAATTTATGATTAGGTAAATGACTGTAGGATTTCCTGATGCATGGAATGATGGCTTCTGCCAATAAATGACTGACCTTGTAGTCTGTGAGACACTGCACACCTGTAGTGTGTTCCTCTCTAGGGGAGGCCTAACCGAGAAGGTTTGGGGGCAGCAATCATTTCCCGGGCCTGACCCCATTGCAGCTGCAGAGCCCTGGAAGGGTTGGGAAGGCTCATGGATATCTTGGCAGCAAGTCCCAAAATGCACAGCCCGAAGCTGTGTCCTGGGTACCTGCAGAGTGTGTTTAAACACTGTGATTGCTCATGCCCGAGGAAGACTGTTCTCTCTCTGTGCACAGTTTCTGGCTCTGGGGAGGTTGGGAGTGGCTTTGGGAATCTGCCTGTACCTAAAGGACATTTTTCAACAGCCTGTCTATCCAGTGTCCCAGCGTGTGGATGTCTCCAGTGATATGGGTGGGCTCACCTTTGGAGTAAAGCCTACCTAGAGCACTAGCTGCTGATCTGCTCTCCTCCTGGCTTAAGGAACATGTGAGAATCGACTGCACAGCTGCCTGTAGTCTCAGGCAGGGTGCAGCTCCCTTGCTCCTTGCTCTCTGCCTGTCACTGCCTCAGCCCCTGCCCTGCTGCCCCCCAGGCCAGCAGTCTGCTCGCTGCTGCTGGGCTTGGCCCTGTGCTGAGGGAAGGGGGCACAACCACCTTCCAGGGGTGATTTCCAAGTGTATGTTGCTCTTGGGGTGACTTGCTGGGCCATGTGGGTCAGCTGTGGAGGTGTGGAAGCCCTGGGGAGAGCTGGCTGCAGTCGGAGGCACCTGCATGTGAGACACTGCCTAGAGCTCTGGCTAAAGGCACACCATGACTGTGCTGACTGGGAGCACCAGCAGTGTGAGAGGCAAGGGCTACACACAAGCCAGGTAACCTCAGAGCTTCCAGCTGCATCCAGCCAGTCACCCTGGCCCGAGGATCGCTGCGGCAGCGTGTGGGGAAGGGGCTGGCACAAGCTTTCTGTGGCAAAGGAGTTTTGGTTGTCTGACACTGTTTTGTAACTCTCAGCTCTTGCTTCCTGCCAGATAAACTGAAATCCACCAAAGAGGAGCATCTCTGCACGCAAAGAATGCTGGACCAGACCCTGCTAGACCTGAACGAGATGTAACAGATCCCTGCCACCGCCTCTGCCACGCGATGCCAGGCGCCGGCCCGGCTGCTGCTGCCCTCTAACCCTGGGGACCAGAGTTTACTTTCTGTTGCCAACTTGACCAAACACAAATCTCCTTTGCCCCAGGGTTAAAGGCCACCAGGTTGGGCAGAGCTTCAAACAGCATCATTAAGGGAAATAAACAATGCAATAATGTTTGGGGAGCATGTTTGAGATGTACACATTTTGTAACTACCTTTTTTTGTAGCAACCATTGTAAACATTCCAAATATCGTGTGAGGCTGGTGAGCTACACTTCAAAGCTCTTGGCTTTAAAATTTGGTATTAGCCTTCTGTTAATTGGCTCTAGGCCACCCTGCTTTGACAGGGCAGGAAAAGGGTGTGATGGTGCTCGCTGTGAGTCAGAGTAGCCAGGCTAGGGATGAAAGCCTGTTGGGAAAACTTCCTTTCCAAGAGCTGTTTGCCAAAAGTGCAGTTCAGTTTCTCAGCTTTAAGGTAACTGTGCTGGGGAGGAGCAACTTGTGTGAAAGGTACTTTTTTTTTCTTTTTTTTTTTCTTAAAGCCAAGCCAGTCATCTGAACAATTGAACCTTCACAAGGATTGTGTCCCTTCCACTCCACCATTGGCCACTTCCTTTCCTGGTGGGCTTAGAGCAGCCACGGCCCCTCTAACCCGTTGCTACCCTGGGGCTGACTTTGCCTTCACTAAGTGCTGATGCACCAAGCTTCACCACTCATTGCTGGGTTACACTTAACAGCTTAAGTACAACAGCCTTGTGTTCTTGGAGAAGTGTTTTTGCCTACCTGGAGGGAGGAAGCTGAGCCTTCCCCCCTGGCCAGGACTGCTCTTACTGTCTTAATTGGGTACAAGCCATCTTGCTGTGCATTGCTGGTGTTTTGTGGTTGTGAGGCGCGAGCGCGGCATCGCCACGCTCGTGGCGTGTAGCTTGTGGTTTGAGCATGCTGCTTGGTTGTAGCAGTTTTAGAGGCCAATCTGGTGACAAAAACCCTATCCAGTGTTTTGATACTAAATTGAAAAATTGTGTTACTGTCTTTTGAAATAAAACCCGATCCCTCCACACCACTGCTGCCTGCAGAGCTTTACTGTGTGTGAGCCGCTCCATCTGGGCCTGTGGGGGATGAGGGTGGGGATGAAGGCCGGGGTGTGTGCCCATCTCCTGGGGATGAGACCAGGCAGAGGGTAAAAGTGGGCTTGCCAGCATCTTCCTAGGGCTGGAGCACAAACGTGGGACTGGGGGTGAGTCCCTCAGTCAGTTTGGAGGTGACAGTGAGTTGCATGGGAGTGTTCATCTGCTGGAGGGCAGGAAGGCTCTGCAGAGGGACGTGTACAGCTTGATTAATGAGCCAAGGCCAATGGTGTGAGGTTGAGCAAGGCCAAGGGTCAGGTGCTGTCCTTGGGTCACCACAACCCCCTACAGGGCTCCAAGGCTTGGGGAAAAGTGGCTGGAAAGCTGGAAAAAGATCAGGATTGCAGGTGACAACAGGTGAACGTGAGCTGGTGTGTGGCCACAGGCCCAGGGCAGTGACCATCCCCTGTGCTGCTGAGGCACCTCCAGTCCTGGGGGCAGTTCTGGCCTCCTCATGACAAGACATTGATGGGCTGGAGCAATTCCAGGGAAGGGAATGGGGGTGGAGAGGGTCTGGAACACCAGGAGCAGCTGAGGGAGCCAGAGGGGCTCAGCCTGGAGAAAAGGAGGCTCAGGGGGACCTTCTTGCTCTCTGCAACCTTCCTGACTAGAGGGTGGAGCTGAGAGGGGTCAGACTCTGCTCCCAGGTAATAAGCAATAGGATGAGAAGAAACTTTCTCAAGTTATGTCAGAGGTTTAGATGGAATTTTAGAGAAAATTTCTTCACAGAAAGGGTTGTCCAGCCTCTCAACTCTTACTGTTGGCTGGTGTCCACACCAACACCTGGAGAAGAGCAACCATCAGCTGAAGCCTCTGGTGGGACCTGGTGGGTGAACTGCTGTAAGCAAGCTCTCTCCAGCACTGGGGGGATGCTCTGAAGCTGATCATTGCAGGAATAAACACTGGAAAAGGGATTTTTTAGTGACAAGATAAACCCACTTTTATTTATGTGCTCTGCCACCTCTTAAGGTCATTTAAAGATACATGTCTGAGTGGAGGGGAGAAAAACTAACCCTCTCTACTTCCCTCCCTCCCTCCCTTGTAGTGTTGAGAAGGGTGCTGTTTGTTCCCCAAACCTTCTGGTGGCTGCTCTGCTGCAATGGCTGAAGAACATGGAAGGCAGAAAAGTGCAAATTCATTGAGCAGGGAATTGTATGCAGAAATGAAAACTTCCAGAAAGAACAATTTAATGACTCTGTGAGAACCTACAGGTTGTGACAGTGCATTACCCAGGCTCTGTAGGCTAAGAACCCACTGATTTGTTCTTTATTATTTTCACTAGTGCTAATTTATCACCAGTTTTGAAACCAGTCTGAGCCTGTAGATGCTGAAATAAGGATTATTTATTCTCCCGTTAACAGGCTGTTTGCTCCATTGTGGTGTCCTTGTTGATATGATAGCATTGAAATTATCTTCCAAATTTGAGAACTTGCTGGACAGTTCTCCCCTGGAGTTGGCTGTGAGAGCTCTGGACATCAAAAGATTTACCTGTGAGGTAAGCTCTCCCACTGTTAATTCCACAATTTTAACTCTTCCTGCTGAGAAAGAAATGCTTCTTGTTGTCTTCATCTTTAATGGAAAAGGAGACAAGCAAGAGTCCATGACATTTAGTCTCTGTGTGAGTTCTCCTTCCTGTAGATGATTATCAGATTCCTTTAATTTGTCAAATGAGCTTTTTGCAGAATTAGAACTTGCCCTTGAACGTTATGTCACCTTTGTGGGTATCACCTTCCTACAGCAGCTCAGCAGTGAGGACCAGTTGGGCCTGATCTGCTGTACGTCCTCCTTCCCAGGCATCACCCACCTGATTTGTAGTGAAAAAGACTGTGAAGGCAAACAGGACATTTTGGAGCCTGACTGTGAGTTTCTCTGAATGCTTTAACTTCACAGAGGAGTTACTTGAGCACTCTGAGGATGCCCATGTTCTCTTTCGATAAAGTGAAAATCATGAGAGAATTCCTGTACAAGAACAAGGATCTTCCTGTGTGAGCCCCAACTCTTAATTGCACTGTAGAAGCTGGATTTTTAGGTAGTGAGTAAATGAAAAGCTCGATTATAAAACCCTCTCTAACTGCATCCATCCTGCTGGCAATGGGCAGCTCAAACTTAAGGCTACGTCTCTTCAAGTGCAGTGATTTGAAAACTGACATTGGCTTTTCTCCACTTGATGGGCCTCTCTCTAAATCAGACTAATTAACTCCACTGCAGACTAACAACAAGGAAATGGGCCCTGGAGCTTGGAAAGCACGAGTCAGAATTGCCTTCATGCCACTTCTCTGCTGCTTGTTTTTGTTATGGAGTGTTTGGATTCAGGGTACTTGGAGACTTGGGATGAAGAACGGGAACACTTCTGCTTCAGTCCTTGATTCCTGCCCAGAGGAGTTTCACAGTGACCCTGTGCCTGTCCTCTGTTCCCCACTGAAATCTGGTTTCTGGCAGTGGGAAGATGTTTCTGTTACAGAAATCAGCATCACTGGCACTCTTGTTGCTCTGGGACAAAGCCTAGTGCAAACTTCAGGTTTCAAGCCAATTTAGGAGTGCTCCTATTATTAATCCCCAGACTAATAACTTCCAATAATAGAGTTGCATTTACTAATGAAAACCATGTTACCAAGTTGCTGTTGATGGTTCTTGGGAGCCAACCTCATGTTTTATTTCAGGTTTCACCATCTGCCCAGGAGACAGGATGATGCTGGAAGTGGAGCAAGAGTATGTGATGGCTGTGGAAGTTTATGACACCAAAGTGTATTTATCTGATGTGAATGTGTGTTTACTTAACAACGAGCAGCTGCCAAAGGGAGTGCCATGGGGAATTGTGCTACAGATTTTAGCACTAATAAGGAAATGAGAGAGTGAGAAGGGAATTAACCCTTGTTGTGTTATCTCAGTATCTCCTTCCACACACAATTCTATTCCCATATAATCCCCAAAAATCTTCGGTGTGACAAACCACTACAGAAATGCAAAATTCTGTGAGTGTTTCTGGAAAGTGCATTGGGTTTTCCTTGGAAGGGAACACACTTTTCACTGATTTCTGTCAATTCACGGGACCTGAGAATAACTCACCATAATAAAACACAACTGGTTTCTGTTCTGCAGGTAAGAGGCAAAGGTGGTAGTAATTTTCTTCACTTTTTTTTTTCTCTAGTCCAATAGGTCATGTACCAACACTCCTGTTCATACCTACGTGAAAGCAACTGCCCTGTGCTTGAGGTTATGCCATATTTCATAGAAATTATAGACTCACAGACTGCTTTGGGTTGGGAAGGACCTTAAAGATCATCCCATTTCAATCCCCTGCCATGGGCAGAGACACTTTCCACTAGCCCAGGTTGCTCCAAGCCCCATCCAACCTGGCCTGGGACACTTGCAGGGATGGGGCAGCCACAGCTTC
>JAWWLV010000078.1:2127220-2152519 GCA_035041135.1 Platyrinchus mystaceus
GAAGAAAACACGGGTGGAAAAGTCAGTGCTGCTGACAGATCCGAATGCTTAAGGTCACAGAATGCTTAAGGTCACAGACAGCCTGGCTGATCCAGCTGCTCCCCCACGTAACCAAATCCAACACACCAAATTATGGTATCTCATTAATGTTGTAAGGATCCAATATGACATCATCATCATCATCATGAATACTTCTCTTAGTGGTACTGCACTCAGCATGCCTGAGTCTGCCTTTAATAAATAAAAAATGATTTAGAAAAACACAAATAAACCCCAAACCCCTTTAACACTCTCTCCTACTCTCTCCCATACTTTCCTCTTTACCTGCTGCCCCGGGCAAAGCTCCTCCAAGCTGCTGATTATGGAAAGCAACCCAGATCCCTGTTGGCCATTGAGGCCACATAACCACTGCTTGGGCTTTTCCCTCCCACCCCACCCATCTGCAGGGTTTGCTGCAGCCAGGGCAGGCTGGTCCCAGTCCCCAAACACTGACACAGCACCTGTCCTGGGCCTGAGACCCCCAGAGCTTTTTACAAAGAAGAGACTTGAATTTCTCTGCAAAGAGCTTTCCTCGTGCAGCACCTGGCTGTCAGAGGTAATGCATCCAACCTACTCCTTCCCTATGATTTCCTTCTTGGCTGCCAGCTCCTGGGAGCTGGAAGGGAGCAGGTAACTATGAGAGGGAAAGACAAAGCCTTGTTGTGGAGCAGAGCAATTTGAGGGAGAAAAATGAGACGAGGTGGAAGCTTTTCTGGGCACAGATGGTGTGAAAAGGCAAATGGGGCTGGTTTTGTGCCCTCGGACCCTGTAATTACCACTGAACAGCCAGATGGGTCAGGAACTGGAGGAGATCTGGGACTGGCAGGAATGGGACAGTGCTGAGGAGCCTCTGCACCTGGACCTGGGCCCTGTAGCATGTGACTCCGTTGTCCCAAGGAGAGTAGTAAGATATTTGCTTTTCTTTGCTAGATCTTGGGCTACTGATCGGGATATATAAATATTCCATTTTGGGTTTTGTTCCTTTTTATTCCCTTCCCCATTCCCTTTCCCTTTTTCCTTGTAGAATTGTATATATATTTCAGTTGTATATAATTGTATATAAGTAAATATATTTATATATATATATTGCTTTGGCTGTCTCTCGTTTCGGTTCTCCTGGTTTTTTTACTTTTCCCCTCTTCTCCCTTGGTTCGGGGTGGGGGGGGGACTTCTGGTGGTAGGGTTTGGGGACTTGGCAGGGAGCCAGCTCCAAAACATATCACTGGCCAACTGCTTTGTGAACTGGGTGCTGAACCTCCACCAGGAGGAAGAGGAGGAAAAAGCAGGGCAGGACTGACCACTCAGGGACCCAGGAGTGGGATGCAGGGCTGGGAGAGGGACAGTCTGGGGGAAACATGATTTTTTCCCCTCTTGGAAACATCATTTTGAGGCTGGATAATTGCATCCTGTGGGCGAAGCTCCAAGTCATTCCCTGGGCAGTTTAACCCAATCCCCCCCAAACCAGACACAGAGCTATTTGGTGAAGGGCTTTATTGGGCAAAGTTGGCTCCAGCAGGAAGGGAGGCAAATCCCACCCCATCCCCATGAACAGGGCTCGTTGGGTCTTGCTTCAGGCCTTGTTTGCCCCCCTGCAGGAGACTCCTGGTGCGGAGGGTTTGCAGCACAGCAAAACCTCGCCATGTCTGGGCAGGGAACAGGGATCTGCCAGGATCTGCCAGCACCCCTGTGCCATCAGGGCTCTCCAGGCAGGGCAGCGAGGAGGGCAGGTCTAGGCTCCCCATCTCCCAGGCCTCCCTCACCCCCAGTGCCGGAGCTTGGCTCCGCTCTCCTTGGAGCGGCCCTCGGGCTTTGGCGCTGCCACAGAGAGGAGGTTCTCGGGCTCCAGGACAAACATGCCGTAGAGGTTCCAGACCAGCATGGCCAGGAGCGGCAGGAAGGTCATGCTGAAGCCAAAGACACGGAAGGAGCGGCTGATGGCATAGGACAGCCAGAAAATCAACCTGGAGAGGGCAGAGGGTGCGGGCTCAGCGGGGGCGATGCCATGGGCCCGGCACCAGCTTCGCTTGGGGGTTCTGACCAGGGAGGGTTTTCCAGGCATGGCCACTGCAGGAAGTGGGGTGTGGATGAAGAACCCTCCCTGGCTGGGGTTGGCCAGGTGAGGTGCTGCCAGAGCGGGAGTCACACCGAGGGATGGTGTTTGCCGGCGCTGACAGAACCTGGTGGTGCCCCAGGGTGGAGGAGCCACTTACCGGGAGATGGCAAAGAGCCCTGTGAGCAGCGGGATGAGCTTGAGGAGCTCCTGAGGGAGGTAGGTGGCCAGCACAGCCATGTTGAAGAAGTAGAGGATGAAGAGCTGGATGGACTGGGAGACGTAGGTGCGGTGGATCTCCACCTCCCGCTGCAGCTCCCCAAAGGGCTCCAGGGCAGAGGAGCAGAGGCGGGAGATGCCGCTGATGATCATCCCTGGGGGGCAGAGACAGGGGCTGAGGGGGCACCCGGAGGAGCTTCAGTGGGGCTAAGGAGCAACTAGAGAGGGGAGGAAAACTCCACCTGCTGCACCTAGTGGGAGCAGCGGAGCCGCAAAGAGCTTGGCCCCGTCTCTGGTCCCCACAGCCCCGGGGCTCACAGGGCCCAGAGCGGAGGCGAGGGGCTTGTACCCCAACCCCCCGGCTCACCCAGCACCACAGGGAAGGTGGCGAAGGCGGCGCAGCGCAGCGCGTAGACCAGGCGGGCACTGATGGTGGGCAGCAGCGGAGCGTCGAAGGGCAGGAAGACGTAGGCGCCGTAGATGAGGCAGGGGCAGAGGAGCAGGGCCCCCACCACGGAGGCCACGGCCTTGAGGTTATTGGAGCCACAGTCCCTGGCGCACGGGCACTGCGGCCCCTCAGCCGGGGGCTTGGCCACGCGCCCCTCAAAGCCCAGGGGGTCCCGGTAGCGCGAGGGGCTGACGGGGAGGGAGACCTGCTTGTGGTGGAGGTTGCTGGGTCTGTTGCTGGGAGGAACATGGCCACCCCTGCCCTCCTCCTGGGGCCATGGAGCAGGGTGCTGCTTCTGCTTGCAGGGACTCTGCTCAATGCACTGCGGGTCGATGGGCACAAAGACATGGGCCGCTGTTATGGGCAGCCCAGGGGCTTCCTCATCCTCTTTGGCTTCAGCTGGGGGGCCGGTGGGAGCAGCTTCCTCGGGGTCTTCACGACCCCCCTCGGGACTCGAGCGCCTCTTTGCCTCCGCAGACTCTGGTTGGGCCTGGGCGCTGTGCTGGCACCGGTCCCATGGCAGGGTGGCATCAGGGTCCTCTAGGTGTTCATCAGGGGCTGGTGGCACCTTATCCAGGGCCACTTTCCCCAGCTCCAGCAAAGCCACCTCCTCGGGGGGCAGGACAGGGTCTGCAGCAGCCATGACAGCAGCCGGGTTTGCGCTGCTGGGCACTGCTGACACTCTGCTATACTTGAGGTGTTGAGAGGGGATGAGGTTCCCGTCTCTTCCACTTTCACCCTGCACCAGGAGTAAGGAAACAGACAAAAAACCATTGGAAATGAGAGGTTTGGGGTCATGGGGGCAAACTGGCACCCCTGGAGCCCCCAGCACCCGCCTGCCCATGCACTACAAGGAGAGAGCAGCACCCGGTGTCCCCACACTCTGGGCCGTGGCAGAGGGATCAGGGATTGTCTGGGTGGGCAAGATAATCTCTGGGGGTGTGGGTCTGGTTGGGAATGGCTTCCCCTGCCGGACAAACACCCCAGGGGTTCTGGCTGGGCACAGTCTGGTGACCCTGGAGCAGCTGGGTGATACAACCAGCTCTTCCACTGCTCTGTCTTGTGCCAGCACCACCCAAGCCCTGGGGAGAGCTGGCCTGGCTGTGCCTGGGAACGCAGCTAGAGCCGGGATGAGCCAAATTTGCTGCCTCTTGTAGCCAGAGACTGATGTGAGGTGGGTGCAGGGGGGTTGCCAGGTGCCCTTCATGGGGTGCAGGAGGCACAGGCAGAGCTCCCACATTGTTCCCCTTTAGGGGATGTTTCCCTTTAGGACATCCCTGTCTCTTCGCCCACCTCGGGTGTTACCTCCACAACGAAAATCTCTCCCTCTCCCCTCTGGACACATTCATCCCTGCATTCCCGGAAGGAGCCACACGTGTGGGGAAACTGAGGCACGGAGCGGCACGAGGCTCCCTCCGAGATCCACACACGGAAGTGCGGCTACAGAGCAGCTTCCTGGGCCTGCCGCACCTCCAGCGCCCGCATCCCACCTCCCAGCCCCGCTCCCAGCCCCGCTCCCAGCCCCGCTCCCAGCCCCGCTCCCAGCCCTGCTCGCGCACCGCCCCACGGCACCACGTCCCCTCGCTGCGGGACTCACTCGGGCACAGGCGGGGGGCCATGGGGACCGCGGGCAGCTCTGCCGGGAGCCCGCGGGAATTCCTGCGCTCTGCCGGCCGCCTCTGAACCTCAAACCTGTCGGACCAGCTCAGGTGGGGCGGGCGGAGGGGCGGGCGCGGAGCCTCGCCCGGCCGGGCGGACCCGCCGCCCGCCCCGTCCCGGGTGTCCCACCGGAGCTCCTGAAGTTCAATAAAATAACTGAACTGAAAAAAAAAAAATCTGCTTTGAGATGAGTAATATGCGTATGGTTTTGATGCTCTTATCAGCCTCCATTTTTGGTGGTTTCGTCCCTGTGTTTTATGGATGTGGCTTGCTGGTGGGCTTATAAACTAGCTTTGCACTGTATTGCCTTCGATGAGCTCAGTTTCAAACTCTACAGGTGATCACTAGAAAAATATATTGTTCCTTTTCTGAGTGTTTAAGCACTTTCAAGATGTATCCTGTATACTCAGAAGTAAACGTATAAGAAGCACAGCTGCACTTTGGAGGCATAATACAATAAAATAAAATCTTTAAGTGTCTTTGAACCAGCGTCCCTGCTTGTTTTACTCTAGTCCATCATGGGAGCAGTAGTCCTTTACAAGAAATAGGATAATTTTAGAAGCTGAGTTTAAATGAGAAGCTAATCTCGGAGCTCTCTGTTTAGAAAGGAGACATTGTCAGTCCTCGTTTTAGCCATTGTTTATTCTGCGAGGGTGGGAGGTGGAAGTTTCTGCAAATCAAGCGTTCCCCCTGTTCTGATGCCTTAAAATCTATATTATATAAGATTTTGGTGTAGCTCATTAGTATTTTTAGCTTGCTAAGTACCTTCGTGCAGGATTTTTGGAAGTGCTGTTTGGCATTCTTTGTCAAGAATTTCATCAAACAAGCACCTTTAATGAGGTGAAGAGGTTTTCTATCTGTAAAATGTACTGAGAAACAGACACAACACCTGATACAAGCAGTCCGAAGCTGCTCAGAAGCCTTGAAACCGTTCCAGGAGGTGTGTTCTGTGCCAAAGGCCAAGGAACAAGATTGAGGAAGACAAAGATAAGACGACCACCGACTCCAATTCGGGAGGTGGGATGAGGGCAGTCTGACCGGAGGGGTGGGTTTGGGGATGGGCGTAACCAACGAGGTAAATATTGTAATTAGAAACGGAATATTGTAGTCAGATGGTGGTGTAAAGTTGTAACACCAATGTATTCGGTATGCATCCTTTGTGAAATATTCCTGTGATGCCTTAAATATATATTATATAGAATTTAATATAGCCCTTAGCACTTTTAGTACCACTTTACTAAGTACCTTTGTGTTGAATTTCTGAAAATACTGTTTAATCTTCTTGTCAAGGATTCCAACAGATAAAGGCTTTTAGAGCATCTTGCCTGTAGAAGATGTGCTTAGGAAAAAAAGCCATAACAGCTTGAAATAACTGAATCAAAGCTATTCAGAGACCTCAGAGGCCTTGAAGTTGTTCCAAGAAGGACAGAGATGATGACAAAGATTGGGATGAGGATGAAGGAGTGGTCCTTTGCAACCTCCGACTCACATTCAAGAGGCGTATAGAGGATGGTACTGAGGGAGACACAGTTTTGCAAGTGGGTCCAACAGATGAGGTAATGTCCAAATATTGTCATTAGATGACAGTGTAACGTATAAAGTTGTAACACATATGCAGTTCGGTGTGCGTACTTTTGGAAATGATTCTTATGCACCCATAAATCACCCGTAAATCAACGAGTGCTTTCGAAAACTCAAAAAGAGTCTTAGAGAGGAGTTTTTTGGCTTTTAGGCATCACCCGTGCATCGGGGCGTGCCATAATAAATAAGTGCTTTTTGCTTTCTAAAACTCAAAAATTGAGCCTTAAGAGAGTTGTTTTCTGGCTTTTAGGCATCATCTACGCATGCGGCGCGCCGTAACAAGATTTTTGGCTTTTCTAACATTCAAAAAGAGCCTTAGAGAGGGTTTTTTTTTTTTGTCTTTTAGGCCTCTCAGGGATCCCCCCTGACGCCGCCGCCGCCATGTTTTGCCAGCACTTAGTGCTGGCGCGGGCGCGAGCGCGAGCTCTCGCGAGGCTCGGTCGCCCCCGCCCTGCCCGCCCTGCCCGGCTCGGCGGGAAGTCTCGCGAGAGCGGCGCGGGGGGCAGGGGGCAGCCATGGCGGCCGAGCGGGGCCGGGGGCGGCGGCGGCGGCGGCGCGGGCGGTGCTGAGGGGGCCGCGGGCCGGGCCGGGCCGGGGGGCCGCCATGAGCCAGGGCGGCGGGGCCACCGGCGAGAGCGGCGAGCCGGAGGCCAAGGTGCTGCACACCAAGCGGCTGTACCGGTGAGGAGAGGGGCGCGGGGGGTCCAGGGGAGGCTGCGGAGGGTCAGCGCGGAGGGGGCCGGGGGGCACTGGGGGAACGGTGTGGGGAGGGGAACCGGGGGGGAGAACGGAGCTGGGCAGGGCCAGGCGGCGTCTGGGAAGGGGATTGGGGCAGGGAGGTTTAGGGAGGATGGAAGGGAAGAAGGTAAGGGAGTTGTCAGGGAAGGGTTTTGGGGGGGCTGGGGAAGGAGATTGCGGAATGGAGGGAACAGCGGGGATTAATGAGGCGGGGGGAGGAATCCAGGGGAGACCTGGGGAAACGGGGCGAGGGGGATCGTAGGCATATTCGGGAAAGACGGGGGAAGGAGGTAGCGGGATTTAGAGAAAATTGTGGGAAACGGGAAAGGGCTGGTGGAATTTAGGGATGATCGAAGCGAAGAAGTTGGGCGGGGAATCCAGGGAAAGTGTGCAGTGCAAAGGGAAAGGAGAAGGGGAAGGTTTAGGGAAGACCGGGGAGCAGGGAAGGGGGATACGGGGATTGTGTGGGATCCAGAGCAACACATGGGAGGGGAGCACTGGTGAAAAGGGGTCTGGGGGCTCCAGGGGAGATGGATCAGCCAAGGGTGATGGGGGATCCAGGCAAAGTGGGAGAATGGAGAGATGGGGAAGAAGGCAGGTGGGAGAGTAAGAAGGGGGTCGGGGAAAGGGGATGGGTCACACGTGGGGGATGGAGAAAGGAGTTCTGTGGGATTCAGGGAGGTGGGGTGGGAGATGGTGGGTGCTGAGGGGAGAGGAAGTGTTGGGATACAGTGGGATAATGGCAAGATGTGGGGTCATCCAAGGAGAGGTGGGCTGGAGGTGGTGTCCCTGGCTTTGGCAATAGGCAGGGATTACGTGATAAGTGCTGGAGAAGAGGGTGGGATGAGCAGGAGCCTGAGCCAGAGCACTTTGGTGCTGACTGGAGGGCAAGACTGCTCCAGCTGCAGATCTTCCCAGTAAAACACTCCCTGGGACTCTGCTCCTGTGTCCCCACACCGGCATTGGAAATGGCATCAGAGGACAAGACTGGAGCAATCCTGCTAGCCTTGGTGAGCCCAGCCCCGGTGGGATGAGGTGCCCTGTGGGATGAGGTGCCCTGTGGGATGAGGTGCCCTGTGGGATGAGGTGTCCTGCTGTCAGCCCTGAGCTGCCTCTGCTCTGCTCATGCCTGTGTTGTCAGGGTGGCCCAGAAATTGCCCTCCTGTGGCTCCAGCTCTCTGTCAGTACAGCAGGCCCATGGTGGAGTTCCAGCAGAAACAGTGGGTTTCAAAGATGAGCCGAGTGATGAAGACAAGACACGGATTTTACGTCGGGGTCTGTTTCTTTTTGTCTCAGTGACATTGGCCATGTCCTTTCACCTCATGGGACCTCACTGCCCTCCTGCAGCAGGGCAGGGCTTTGCCTCCTGCAGGGGCCTATGGCAGGGTCCATGCCCAGGAATCCTAGGCAGTAATTGCAGGTTTGAGTGCTGGTCACTGGACTTTCTCTGTTTCCATCATGTGTTCGGTGCAAGCACTTTCCTGCACTTTGTAGGTGCAGTGGGTGCATTTCTTGGCACTGGAATGGCCCGTGGCCAGATGAGGGATTGTCATCCAGCCAAGGAAGGGTTGCTTCTGTTTGAATTTTTATGGCAGAATAAGGTGTGTGGTTGCTTCGGAGCATTTTTACAGCAGAAAAAGAAACCCCCTCTCCTGCAGGGACAGCTCTTCTTTAGCTGGCAGGAAGGAAGCATTGTGATTTCAGTGCAGGATTTATAGTACCTGCAATGGCCACAAATTTCCTTCTCCATAGCTGAGAGCTCTGTGAGCAAGTTCCCACCTCAACAGTCTCCTGTCAGTCCTTCTATTTGAGCCTGGAGTGGGGTTGGGTGAAGCAGGACCTTCCTGCCCTGGGAGCCCGTTGGGTTGTGTGCTCAGTGTGGTCTCTGGGAACTCGTGGCCGTCACATCAAGTGGCACCTTTGAGTCACATATGTGAATTGTCACAGTCCCAGCTCTGCACTGTGATCCCATGGGATCACTGTTGTGTTTGCCTGTGGGAGTTGAGCTCAGGTCCCCACGGTCCTTGGCAGCGTGTTTGAGTGTCCTTTCGGAGAGGAGGGTGTCTGTCCATTGCTCTTATAGGGTGCTCCTTGATCTTTTCCAAATCTTCCTGTATCGATAGTTCCCAAGTTTCACCTTGGAATGTGGCAACTGGGTGCTCTTTTACAATGCATGTTGTAGCTTTGGGTGACGAGGTTTATTTGACAGGTTTCTGGGTAACCATTAGCTTGTGGACTTGGTGTTACTGTTCCTGTCTGGAGCCTGTTTCGGGCACTGTGATTTGTGACTGACACGTGCCAGAGCAGAGATGAACGGCTGCAGGTCTTTTCCCTGAGGAATGTCTTATTCCTCAGAGGCTGTGGCTCTTAATGTTGCACTAAATAAAGAAACAGAGAGGGGACAAATAATTCTGCCTGCTGTACTGCCCCATCCCAGACTGTTAATGGCACAGAGGGAAGGGGACAGATCGGTGTCTGCATGTCTGGAGAGGATTTGGCACTGGCCCGTTTCCACCCTGCCTGGCACCATGTGCTGTACTTGATTCTTTTAATAGACTGGCATCTGATTTGCCTCCTCTGTGGCTCTGATGTGCTGACTGAAAGCAACGTTTAAACCCAGCAGGTAGAAAAATGGGTCCTGGGACAGGATTTGGCCTCTTAACTGCCAAGGAAAGTTCAGCCCATGGTCTCAGGCCAGTCCGGGCACAGATGCTGAAGGGCATTTTTACCAGTGCATGGTCCATAGGGCCTGCATTGCTGTTTCCCAGCATTTCTGCAGTGAGGCTGGTTCCTGTTGCTTTTGTCCTCACTGGGTCCCCTTTCCTCAGCACCTCAGATCCTGGCAGGTCATCACCAGTGGTCACAGATTCCGCTTTGCTGCCTCCTCCTCTTCAAGCAGCACCACAGGGCCGTGTGGACAAGTCTGTGTTTTAGTGTGGGGCCTGTCTCAGGGCTCAGGAACCACATCCCAGCATGTAAACCTTGCTGCTCTCCAGTCACCAACTCCCTCTTCCTTTACAAACCCTGGAAGAACAGCAGAAGCACCGAGTGTCTGCACGTGCCCATCCTGGGCTGTTGTAGGAAACAAGGTTGTACAGGAGGTGCCCTCTGGGCCACCTTGAGGGGAAAGTGAAATACCTTCCAGTGTCCCTGCTCAGACCATCCCTGGAAGGAACCTTTTCTGTACTAGTTTGGCAGGGCTTTGAGTCCTGGTGCATATGGGTAGGCTTTCCTTCATGGCTCGATCACATTTCTTGCCCGGGGATACTATTGGCAGGTAAGTAGCTATCTGTTTGCTGGTCACTGGGAAGGGGGTCTGGCAACTGCTCTTTGAGAAATTCCTGCCATTTTAGGAGTGTTGTGCTGCATTTCTGACACTGCTGAACTCAGGGAGATTCTTAGATGGGGTTTTGTGACCCTTCCTCAGAGTATAAAAAAATCAGAGCCTTATTTGGCTGCGAGAGAACTTGGACTGTATGCCCATAAGGGAATTTGAGTGGAATAAATGTCAGGAGAAGGAGACAACTTTGGGGCTCCAAATACAGTTAACTTGCACATGAGGGTTTGGACACTGGTGCTCACACCTGGGACTGTGGTTTTACAGCTGCTCTGAAGAGGTGGAGTCTGCCCGTGTCGGAAATCGACAACTGTAGTTTTCCTATAGTTCTCCCTGGGAATCAAATGAACCAGCAGTTCCCCTTTCCCCTCGTCACCCTTCTGCACAGGAAGCCAGTGAGCTCCTGGTGTGCCGGGAGGGGCTCTGAGAGCTGCAGTCCCAGGCTGCAGTGAGGAGATGTGCACTGCCTGTGCTTTGTGGGGATCATTTTTGGGGAAACTAAACTGAGGGGGGGGGCTTGTTGGTGTGCCCCCACCCCACTGTGAACTTGTCTGGATGCTGCATACTCAGTGCCTGTTACCCCTCAACCAAAATGCTTTTTATTCACTTCCTTTCTGTTGAGGGTATTGGGCTGTCAGAGGTTGCAAAGGCCCTTCAGGCCATGTGAGAAAGAGGTCAGTGAACAGGAAGGGCTGGATGTCGAGGATGTAGCAGGATTTTGTATGTGATTCTTGCTCCCTCCTTGGTTTTCTTCATGATTATTCAGGAAGAAGTTGGTTCAACTCTGTGGTGTTTTGATCACCCATGAGACACTTCTGTTCCCCATACTTCCTTCTTCTGTCAGGTTCTATGGTTACTAAAATGACATTTCCAGTTACCTTGGGTGAGAGGCTTCTTGTGGCACGGCAGGAGATGGGACATTTCCTCTGCGAGCTCCGGAATGTCCCGGGTTTTTTTCATGGAGGTTCCTTTTGTTGTGGTGGGTTTGTGACTGAAGATCGGCTTTTCTGGGAAGGGGCTGACATAGGAAACTGTCAGTTACTTTGCAGTAATATCTGTAGTTTTCAAGGAAGTGGTGGTGGTTTCAGCCTCCCCAGCACATGGGCTTGCAGGCTCTGCCTTGTTTTGGCCCCGTGCTCCATCTGACCATCTTAGTGCAGTAGCAGCAGGTTCAGTCACAGCGCGGTGGGTGCTGCGAGTGTAACGGGGCAGTTCCCGTTCAGCAGGCACGGAGATTTTGGGAGGGGGAGCGGTCTGGCCACAGCACCTCAGCAGTTTGCTCTGGTGCTGCCCCATTCTGTGTTTGACAAGCACGTCACGGTTTCTTCAGCATCTTGTTCCAACAGCTCTCGGGTTGTGGGCTCAGCTCAGGTGTCGGGGCAAACATGGAGTGACAGTGGAGGGAGAGAACAAGGATTGGTGGAGTTTGTGGCTGATGGCTTGAGGGATGGCTTGCTTAAAGAGGAGCGTGTAGAGTCAACAGCTGGGAAGAGTTGACTTCAGGAGTGTGTTTAGTGACCTTGGATAGGGGTAGAGCACAGGCAGGGGTTGGAGGTGACCTCTCATGTCAGAAGGGTTGACGGTTGATTGTGCTTTATTGAGCTGTCCGTGAGCTATTGATGAGGTTCTTTCTGTCAGCACTAATGGTGCTGAAAGTCCCTGGGACCGTTTCACTGCAGCATTTGGAATTGATTTGTTCACAACTTACAAACTTTTGAGTGCTTGAATTTTGCACGTGGTGCGGGATTCCTCCTCCAAGAGGAAAGTCTCGGACAGTGATTCACAGAAGTATTTCTGCATGACTCGAGGTTTGGAGGTCGCTGCCTCTCTCTTAGCTGGCTGTCAAGGGGAAAAACATCAAAACAAATTTTCTCTTTCAGGCTGGTTTTGAATATCTCTGTTACCTGTCACTGAGAGATCTTTAAGGGCTTTAACCATTGAATCCCTGAAGTGAAGACAGGGAAGTTTTGGGAGATGAGTGATTTGAGTTGCCTCCCTTCATAGGCAAGTTGGTAAGGAAGCAGGAATTGGTGGAGGTTTGATTCTTCCTATCAAAACAGTGGTTGTTAGAAATCAATCTGTTGTTTTAATCACAGAGTTTAAGACATTTAAATTAATCTGAATAGGCATAACAGGTTTAATTGCTGAGGTCAGAAGTTGCTAATGTGTCCAGAGACATTTCTGACTTTGCAACTTTGGAACTAATTGACATTTTTGACTGGACAGGTGGCAGTAAGTGGTGATTAAAGAGCTGTTCTGCAGCAAAACCCTTACAGTGTGTGTAACTCTGCTTTATTCTGCTTCCCCTAACCTTCTTTGAATAGAGTGCAGAAAGGCCATCAGTGACTGTGGTGTGGTGGTACAGGGTGGTGTGCTGACAGTGGAACTAACTCGGACACCCCCAGTGATCCCAGCTCGCCCACTGTCCTGAGGTTCCTCTTGGTTCTGTGTTCCCATGCAGGGCAGTGGTCGAGGCCGTGCATCGACTGGATCTCATCCTCGGCAATAAGGCAGCATATCAGGACGTGTTCAAGCCAGAGAACATCAGCCTGAGGAACAAGTAAGTTGGGCAGGATGCTTGTGTTTTGTGTTTGGCCTGGGAAAATGTGTGTGAAGCAACACGTGGAGCTGTTGAATCTGGAGTTTCTCAGTGTGTTTGGTTTGTAGTGTGCCTGTTGACCTGGGATCCCTCCAGATTTTGGAAGCAGAGGGTGGATTTCAGGTCTGCATTTGAGCAGCACTACCACACAGTCTGTAGCTGGATGCATTCCTGGGTGTCAGTGATACAGATAAATTGTGTTTGTGTTGACTGGTTCCTTCCTTGTAATAAAAACTGTGGGGGCAGAAACTTTTTACATGTGTGTGACATCTTTTATCAGGTTCAGGGGAGTGCCAAGCAGAGAGGATTATTCTTGCTCATTTTTTCAGCTGTCAAGCCAATTCTTGTCATTACTACACTTTAGGAAGTCATTGTTGGCCAGCTGAGCCCAGGGTACTGGTTTGGGTGTACAGCTTTTCCAGGTGCTCTTTTGTGGGAGTCATCCAGATGTATCATCACCAGATGTCCTGGCTTAGCCATTGTAATGGATTCAGATGCTCCTGTAGTGGATTCCATGCTCCTGTAGTGGCAGCTGTGTTTGAGGCTGCAGCAGCTCACTGTGAATGCTCTGCTGTCTGTCCAGGCTGCGGGAGCTGTGCGTGAAGCTGATGTTCCTGCATCCAGTGGATTATGGAAGAAAAGCAGAAGAACTGCTCTGGAGAAAAGTTTACTATGAAGTTATCCAGCTTATTAAAACGAATAAAAAGGCAGGTATCTATGGCTCTGGCATGAGAAGGTTGTGCAGTGAATAAGGCCAAGTTGAAAGCTTCACCTGCTTGGAGAAGTTGTGGTCTGAGTCCAGGGCGGGAGGCTGGGGGCTCTAGAATTCTTACCATGGAGCTGCCCTGTGCCTTTAGCAGTGGGCAGGTAAGTGCTAACAGGCTGCTGAGAGATCTGCCATTGCAGGGGGCTTTTCAACCGAATTGGCTGATTTTTTGTGTTCCCCACTTCATAGGACAGATTTCTCCATGTAGAGCAATGGTTTTAGAAGGATTCATCAGTAGTGCTGATTGTTTTTATGAGAGTTGATCACTGGAAGGTCCTCACAGTGTTCTGATGCTGTGAGCTCTCCTGGTCATCCGGGGATCTGGACATATTTAAGGTGCTCTAACCAGGCAGCTTGATTTTATTTGTTGCAAGTATTTCTCCTTGATGTTGACCCCTAGTAAACACCACTAGGGGCAACAGCGTTGAGCAGGAGGTACAGAGCTGTGCAAAACCACTTAACAGCTGAGCTACCCACTGTCTTGCTTCCTAGAG
The DNA here is from genome assembly GCA_035041135.1 of Platyrinchus mystaceus. Taxonomy (NCBI): domain Eukaryota; kingdom Metazoa; phylum Chordata; class Aves; order Passeriformes; family Tyrannidae; genus Platyrinchus; species Platyrinchus mystaceus. The sequence goes on from JAWWLV010000078.1 coordinate 2,141,151, forward strand.
TGCGTTCACGTGCTCCTTTTCCTTCTCGCAGCACATCCACAGCCGCAGCACTCTGGAGTGCGCGTACCGGACCCACCTGGTGGCTGGCATAGGGTTTTACCAGCACCTCCTGCTCTACATCCAGTCCCACTACCAGCTGGAGCTGCAGTGCTGCATCGACTGGACGCACGTGACGGACCCTCTCATAGGTCTGTGCTGAGGTGTGGGGCTCGTGGGCAGGGCTGAACCCCAGACAGGTGGCTGAACCCCAGACAGGTGGCTGAACCCCAGACAGGTGGCTTCCCCATCGCACGAGTCCATCTTTGTTTATGCATTCAAGGGATTATTAGCAAGTTATCTGTCTAGAACAGACTGTCCTGCTTTCTTCTGTTTGTTTTCTATAATACTAAATTAGGGAAGAAGGAAGGGTTTCTAACAGAAAAAAGCATTAGAAAATTCTTTAGTAAGTGTCTGGTGATGGCAGATTTTTATGGAAAATTGAAGAGCTCTGCTGACTGTACAGAATGTTTTTAAAAGCTTAACTAAAGCAGACAAACAGAGGAATAGGTTCTTGAAATCAACACATTTCTTTCAGTACATCCTTGTCACTGTAAGACACTGTTCCTCTTCTTGGTCCCTCTTCTGTCTGTGCTTCCTTCACTGTGTGGCTTTGAAACCACTTGAATATTGGACAGGAGGGTCCTGTAGCTCATGTCAGCTGGCTCAGGTGCCCTTAGGTGCAGGGTAGTCTGAGGTAGTGTACCTGTTAGGGGAGGAAGAATAAAAGCGTTTACAGTCCTGAAACAGCTCAGGGCTGCCTGTGCATTCACATCCTCAGTTGCCTTGTAGTGGTCTGTGTCCATTTGCCTTCAGTTGTGCTCGTTTGCCTCAAGGCACGTTTCTGTTTGGGTGGGTCCAGGTGAGAAAGGAACCTCTGTGTGTGTTCTGTGAACTGTATTAGCAAGGGTTTAACTGATATGCTTAAAGCTGGCAGGGGGTAGGACAGCAGCACCTGGCTAAGAGAAGTTAGTGTGTCTTTAGCAAAAGAAGGTTTTAGGTGCTGAAGTTTTTAGGTCTTAGTTCTGGGAGATGATGGTATCACTATCAGCTTTGAAATGTTGGTTTACAAGGCAGATGTCCCTGGCAACTGTTGCTTTGAGAAATGTATCTCAGTACTGCAGAATTAATAAATCCTCAAAGTGCACATTCCAGGTGGGTTTGTACCCTGGGAGATGATTGCATATGAAATCTTGTTCAGGTTTCTTGGTGTGTTTGGACTCTAATTAAAAGGATGTGGCAGGTGGGCATGTAACTGGAGAATAGAGATGGAACCCTGCCTATCCAGAAGTGATGGATGTGAAAGGATCTGGTGTGAACCACAGATTGGGGTGGGCACAACTTGATGGTTATGTGAATGGGAGCAAGAGGATTCAGAGCAAAAAAAGAAAGGGAGAAAAAAAAAAGAAAAGTTGTCTACTGCCAACAGCACACGTGGACACAGATTGAAGGCTGTGTATTTGTGTAATGCCACCCACAACACCTGTTGGTAAGTGGGAGCAGCTCCTCACTGCAGTCTCCAGATTTCATTTCGACCCTTTTAACCTCAGCCAGGGGGGAGGCAGAGTGTGGACTGCATCAGTCTTAAAAGTCTTCTTTGGGATTCCTGCTTGAGGGAACTTTCTCCTCCAGGAGGTGGGAGCTTTGGCAGCAGGGAGACTGAACCCAGCCTCGGTCTGTGCTGCTCTCTGGGGAGGAGCCTTTGCCTCCTGATCTCTGGCCGAACTGTGGCCCTGCTGGCTGGGGGGAGGTGGGACGTGCCCTTCCCAGGAACTGAGTCATGTTTGAAGACTTCACTTAGTTCAGATCAGCTGGCTGCAGCCTTCCCCTGTTGCTTTTGACACTTTCCACTGCCTGAACTGTCTTTTTTTTGTAAGTTTAGTATAGAATAGACAAGGCTATTTCAATGGGAAGTGATCTACAAATGTCCAGTCTAACTGCCTGAGCAACTCATGGCTGACCAGAGTTAAAGCATGTTGTCAGGGACGTTGTCCAAATGCCTCTTAAACATTGACAGGCCTAGGGCATCAACCAGCTCTCTTAGAAGCCCATTCCAGGGTGTGACCACCTTCTTAGTAAAGAGAGGCTTCTTTATGTTCAGTCTAAACCTTTCTGATGCAGCTCCTGTGCATCCTATCATTGGATGCCAGGGAGAAGAGACTGGCACCTTCCCCTCCTCAGGAAGCTCCAGAGAGGGATGAGGTCTCCCCCAGCCTCTTCTTCTCCAACCTAGAGAAGCCCGGGGTTGATGCCACTCCTCCCAGGGTGTGCCTTCCAGCCCTGTCACCAGCTTGGTTCCCTCCTGGATGCAAAGGCAGCGTTGTCCAGAGGCTGTTCTCTCTAACTGACTCCAGCTGCCCTATCCACAGCACAGATTTATGTCCTGATTTTTTCTTCTTTTACTTCTGTTTTGGTTGGCCAGTGCTAAGTCTAGATCTTAGTCTTGAGACAGGGAATTTATTTCCATCTTCAGTGTTGGGAAGGGTCTGTCCCCGCTGTGTGCTGCTGCCCAGGGCCAGTGCACAGAATTTGTTTGGCTTCCAGGGATTTGTGCCCACTACCATCCAAAGGCCTCATTAGCCATGCTAATGAAATCAGCCTTAGTAGCTTGTGTTCAGTCCTGTATTGACATGATCATACGATGCTGTAGACAGGAATTGGCCTTTGTCCTCTCATCTGAGGGCAGATGGAGCCAGGTCACTGTGGCAGACCTTGTAGACAAGGTGACATCATTTATTTCTGTGGCTGTTGGTGATGTGGTCACACACACCACTCCGGTCAGCAGGGTGTCCAAGGCAGGTGGGTGAGCAGCAGTGTCTGTGAGTTTCTTTGTTTATTTTCCACATTTTGACAAAAAGAGTGACCCAATGCTGCTCTCTAAGGTGCCACAGACAGCAGTCAGCAGTGGGGTCTGACTGTGGGAGCTTTGGTTTGGGTGTCTTGGGCAGAGGCATGGGCAGCTCCTGTGTCTTCCCAGCAGCCTCCACCCAGTGCTTTCAGTGATTTCATGTTTGCTTGTAGGCTGCAAGAAGCCCGTGTCTGCGTCGGAGAAGGAGATGGAGTGGGCGCAGATGGCGTGTCACCGGTGTCTGGTGTACCTGGGAGATCTAGGTAAGGACAGCATCTCCTCTGAGGGCAGCTTCTGAAACAGGAAAAACATGGTGCCTGTACCACACGAGGCCATCACTGGTAGGCACCACTTGAGGTTACTTGCAGATTCTGTTTCCCTCTGACCCCTTTGTCACAGACTGGGATGAGCTGAAATCCTCATGGCTGAACTGCTGTGAGTTGCAGGAGCTTTGGTTTTGGACAGGTGGATGAGGAGTTTGCTGCTGATAACCATCTGTGAATGGAAGGCTTTGCTTTTGTTTATGTGGTTTGGACAGTGTGAAGGAAACTCAAAGCAAGTTGATTGCTCAGTTCTGACTTGCCTTATGGAGCCACTGCCATCAGTACCAGTGGGACAGAAAGTCAGATTTAAGCAATATTGTTCAACAATCCAGAGTTTTGCTGCCACAAAGCCCCAGGTTCTTTGTCATTGTGCCTGGCTGTGTGTCATCCTATTTATAGCAGGGATGTCTGTCCCACAGTGACGCCCTCCTGAAGTGTGTGGTAAGTGTGTCAGCTTCTTGATTGTGAACATGTGGGAGTGAAGGCAGGGAGAATGTACTGTGTGGAAAGCAGCTCTTGGAATTGTGGCATGGGTACGTGTGTCTGATACTCTGCAGCCTCCAAGCTGGTGAAAGCTGTTTGGCATTATCATTGTGTGTGAATCAGCCTGAGAATTGGCATTGCAAATAAACGTCTTGTGGGGTAGCAGGAATGACTTACCTGAGTAGTGGGAGAGAAACATGCTCACCTCTTCACAGCGCTGTCACCTAAGATTTCCAAAATGCCTATGTTTTTCAAAAAAAAAAAAAAATTAATAAAGTCCAATCTAGCCACAGCCAGGTATTTTATTGTCATCTGACTTGACTTAGATTTCACACTGCTGTAGTAGAATATAGTTTGAGGTATTGGAAAATAGAGCACAACTCTGAGTTACTTTAAGGATAGGTGAATAACATACAGAGCAGAACATCTTTGCTTTGCTCACGTGCTGCTGCAAGTGTGGAGGGCCCCCCCTGGAAGGGGCAGAGCTTGTGGTGTGTGGTGTGAGCAGGTACAAAACACTTCAGACAGGCCTGGCTGTGTTTGCCAAGAGCAGTTCTGTGATGGATTTGTTGACTTGGCCAGTATTTCAAGTACTGTGCTGGTTTTAATCTGTAGGGAAACCGTGCTGTGCCGCAGTGGGGAAGAGCAGGCACTGCCTTTGCGTTTCTGATGCGTGGTGTGTGGTTTCCTTTCAGCTCGCTACCAGAATGAGCTGGCAGGTGTGGACACGGAACTGCTGGCAGAGCGGTTTTACTATCAAGCCCTTTCTGTTGCACCACAAATTGGTGAGTGACTTACCATGAATTTTTAGTTGTTAAAACCCTATTGCCGCAACCTGAAAACAATGTGGTACTGCGCTGGTCACGTTTATGTGCTGCTGCTGGGAGAGGAGTGGTTCTATCCTCTGGCTAGGATTGCTTCCTTTGAGAACCTTTCTTGCTGGCAAGCCGAAGAGAGGAGTTAAAGCCAGGGTGCTCCTTGCCAGTGACTTCACCTTGCTCATCTGAGAACCTCTGAGAAGCTCAGACTTCCCTGAGTTTGGTGTCATTGTGCCTGTCGGCTGAGGGCAGATCCAGCTCTCCACTGCCAGGAGCAGTGTCACCTCCCATATTTTACCCCTGCAAAAAAAATCTCTTGTGCTGTTTCCTCCTTCAGAAGTGCCTCCTTCTGGGAACACACTGGCACTGGAGTAGAGGCCCTGTCTTACCAAAAAGTGTGCATTTCCAGCCAAGTGTTCTCTCCATGCTGACTTTGTGGAGTTCTTACTGAGCTGTTTTGATAGGCTGGTCCCAAATAAGTGACAAAAATTTCTGCACCACAGTAAACTGGAGCAGAGCTCTCAGATGCTGATAAGGTGATGTCTGTGTTGAGAAATATGGAGTCAAGGCCACGGCATTGTTAATACAGAGAAGGAGGCATTGTTTGCTCTGCTCTCTTATGTAGATAACTGGCAGAAGGTGAGGAGTATCTAAAAGCTCTATAAAACAGAAAACAAAGCCTGCATGGCAGAAGGATTGAGTAGTCCAGACCTTTGTACTGCAGCTTTACTACTGTTTGTGTCTCCTGGCTTTCTTCCTGTGTGGAAATGTAGTGAGGGGGAAAGGATCTGCTTTTCATCAGGGCTATTGGAGAATTCCACGTGAATTCCATTGCCCTTCTCCTTCCTGACAGGAATGCCCTTCAACCAGTTGGGGACATTGGCAGGCAGCAAATACTACAATGTGGAAGCAACCTACTGCTACTTACGCTGGTGAGTGCCTGTGGGGCTGTGGAATAGCGTGCTGCCACTGCAGATACGGATCCTCTTTGCCTTCACTTTGAACGTGGGACTGTTTTCAGCAGAGGAATTACAGGGGAAAGTCAAGAGATGGGTTTAGTTCACCCTTGAGCAGGGCTGGTAATAAGAGCAAGCCTCGGTCAAACCAAAGCGTTGTGCTGGTCACTAAACTCCTGTGCAGGGCTGCACCTGGAGGGCTTCATCCGAGCCCCTCCTGAGCTGGAGAGCCAGGCAGGAAGGGGCGTGGAGGTACTGGGGAAGGCACTCTGCCTAGTGAGGTGAGTGGGATTCAGTTACCTGACCTGACCCTGGCCTGAAGGCACCGATTTGAGGAGGTGTGTAAGCAGGGCAGGTGGGAGCTGTGGGGCAGCTGAAGTCGGGTTTGCAGCTGTCAGTGGGAGTTAAGTTGCCCAGTGTGTGCCCACAGCAGCACTTGGAACCTGTCCTTGTGCCTCAGTGCCTGAGTAACTTGTTAGTGAGTTAAAGCCATGAAATGTGAGCAGCCTTGTAGCAAAGTAACTTTTGGTGTGTCCTCTTTTGGTGTCTCAGCATCCAGTCTGAAGTGTCCTTCGAAGGTGCCTATGGGAACCTGAAGCGGCTGTATGACAAAGCAGCCAAGATGTATCACCAGCTGAAGAAATGTGAAACCAGGAAGTTGTCTCCAAGCAAGAAACGGTAAGAAGGGAAAGAAAAGGAGAGGGCTGCAGGCTGAGGGTCTGCAGTGCCACCAGTGTCATCCTCTGGGTTGAGAGTAGTGTCTCTGTGGGAAGTGGAACCAGGAGATGGGCCATTCGATGCGGTGACTGCTCCCAGAATTTCAAGAGCCCCACTCTAGATCCCATTCTTGATGTCTCAGGTCGTAATTTCAGGAGAAAAGCTAAATGCTGGTCAGGTTTAGTTTGAGATGAGAGATTTTTTCACTCTCCCCTGCAGTTGGGGCCTGTTCATGAGGGTTGGGGCATATTGGTGAAAGTTGGCAGTGTATAAACTGTCTTCTTTCCCTCCACTTTCATCAGAATGCAGCTTTCAATTGAGACCTGATTTACCTGTTAACAGAGCTCTGTCAGACCAGCCCATCTCTGATGAGGCACCTGCTTTACAGTGTTTTCTCTTCCATCTCTTTAGAGGCAAAGACATTAAGAGGTTGCTGGTGAGCTTCATGTACCTGCAGAGTCTTTTGCAGCCAAAGAGCAGGTAAGGTTTATGGCAGATTACATCTTCTATTGATAACTCACAGTAGCAGGCACTTGGAATTGTTATTCCCTGTGGGATAACAGTGCCTGTGCTGAGGCTTTCTGCCAAAAGGTCCAAGGCTTTAGACTATTTGTGCAGGGTAGGCTGCAATGCCAAAGGGTTGAATACTTTGTCTAAATCGAGCCAGCACTGAGTAAGTGTTGAATTCCTGAGCCTTGCAGCTGTCTCTCTGCTGTCCTGTGCCTTTGGTGTTTGCTTACCTTGTGCAGTCATCAGATGCTTTTTCCAGGCAAGCCCTGGATTTGGGCTGATGGGACAGCAAAGAGTCACCATCCACATGTGTGCAGGGCTGTTCACTGCACTTGGAAATCTGTAACCAAACACCTTGTTCAAAGAAACAAACTGCAAAGCCTGGTTGTGTTAGAATAAATGGGAAGCTGGGTGAGTTTTGGGTTTTTTGGTTTTTTTTCCTTGGATTTTCTCTGACTCTGCTGGAGGTTTTCAGGTGATTTTAAATTAATCTCTAACTGCTTGAAATAGAGCAGGTGTTTTAAAGGGCTTAGACACAGACTGCACCTAAACTCATTGCGGAAGGGTTTAGGTTCCAAGGGACCTTGTTCTCCAAAAGTGTCCAGTTCTTCCCCAGAGTGGTGTTCACTGTGAATGTAGATACAGATGTGAAGTCAGATGAGGTTGCTCAGAGCCTCATCCTGCTGAGTTTTGACTGGATCCAAGGACAGAGATCCCACACCTCTGTGGTCCCTTTTCCAGTGTTTTACCAACTTCACCATGGAATTTTTTCTCCTTGCATCTAGTCTCATATTCCTTTTCTGCAGTGTGTACCCATCACTTCCCTTCTTTTTGTTGTATACCACTGAGGAGAGTCTTTCTTGGTCCTCTGTAATCACCTCTTTGGCATCTGGAAACAGAAGACAGTCCCCCCTGATCCTTCTGTCCTTCAGGCTTAACAAACTTGATTCTCTTTGCTTCTTCTTATATATCATGTTCTCTGTTCCTCTGCTGGACCAAGTCCAGTTTGTTAGTGTCTTTTTTTCTTGGTGGTGTTTTTTTGTCCTGGGGACCCCAAGACTGGCTGCAGTGCTCCAGGTGCCAAATAGAGAGGGACAACATTTCCTCACCCTGCTGGCTCTGCCCTTGCTCATGCAGCCCAGTGTAAGATTGGCTTTCCAACCTTGACTTAAACCATGGTGGAACTACAAGTCTTCTTTAAAATCTATGTAACATGTATTTAGCACATAACAAAGTTGGAAGTTACTTCAGTTTCCCAAGGACAATTCCCCCTGAAAAGGACTTGCTGGAAGTTCTGCTGGCAGGTTTGTTTTGTAACTAGGAGGCCCTCATAGCCCATTGGACTGATCCTGTGGGTGCTTCTTTTGAGGGAGGGAATACTACAGAGGATTTTGGAATATTCTTGCGGGGCTGCAAGTTAGAGACATGGGAGGAGGAAGAGCCGAGTCCTGTGTGTGTGCAGTGTAACACTTGCACTGAGCAGTGCATCTGGAGCTTTTGCTCCCTTTAGCATTGAAGTGCCTTATGTATCTTAATGACCACTGCTGAGCTCCCATGGGAAAAGCCATCTGGTTTCTGGTGACCCATCTCTAGTTCTCATTTGTCTTCAGTGTAGCAGCTTTGGAGAGGAAAGCATAATCTGATTAATGTCACTTGCTTCCCATAGCTGCTGTTGCCTCAGTATATTCTCTAGTGCTTCGTCCTGCCTGGTGCTAAAGGACAGCCTAACTGGCAGTTTTGGTTCGGTTTCTGTGCAGACATTGCCAGAAGCATGAGTCTTGAGTAATAATTCTGGTTTATTTTTAACTCTTGTTAAGCTCTCTGGATTCTGAGCTGACGTCTCTCTGCCAGTCTGTGCTGGAGGATTTCAATCTGTGCTTGTTCTACCTGCCCTCTCCTCCTAACCTGGGCTCAAGTAGTGAAGATGAAGAAGAGTATGAGAGTGGCTACTCCTTCCTGCCTGATCTCCTGATCTTCCGCATGGTCATCATCTGCCTTATGAGTGTTCACAGCCTCAAGAGGGCAGGTAACCAGTGCTTTACTTGGAAATTTCATGATGAACATGCAGCACTGCAGTTAGGCTGGAGATGCTGTGTGAACTGGTGTTTGTGCTGTGGCCTAGTGCTCACCTCCTCCACCTCACTGTCTGGTTGCAGGTTCCAAGCAGTACAGCGCAGCCATTGCCTTCACGCTGGCCCTCTTCTCTCACCTGATAAATCACGTCAATATTCGCCTCCAGGCAGAGCTAGAAGAAGGGGAAAATCCCGTCCCAGCCTTTCAGAGTGATGGCACAGGTAAGAGAACAGTCAAGGCAGCAGCTGGCTCTCCCCAGTTGCCTGCCTACAGGGCTAGCTTTTCCTTTCCTAATTTTCTGGGCACGGGTTTGGTAGTGTAGTGCCTCAGTGAGGGTAGAGACATCTTGATCTTTGACTGCTGGGCTGGAATCCACAAAGCTGGATGATCTGCTGGGCAATCTCCTTTTGGATGCTCTTTGTGAGTATCTGAATCATCACAGGATGGACATGTTGCTTTCCTTGTAAGGAGTTTGCTTTCTGTGTTTCTTGGCAGCTCATTCATCACTTGTTTACCTGAGTCTGAGATTTTGTTTTCTGTCTCTCTGTTTACTGTTGTTTACTGGCCTTTTTCCTCCTCCACTGAGGAGATGATCTTGGGTGAAAGACCTGGGCTGGGGTAGGCAGAGGGAGGCAGGGGGGGGTGAGGGAGACAGAGGGGGGCTGAGGGAGACAGGCCCTCTCAGTATACCTCAGCTCTGCTCAGGCAAGGGCAGCTCTTGAGTTTCTGGGGAATCCCACTGAGCAGAGAATAAAACTGCTGATTGTTTCCCCTGCAAACATTCTGTTTGCAATACCTCACTGAAGGCAGGGTAAGAGGGTTCCTGGTAAAACCAACAATGAACGACCCTTCCTCTGCAGCTGTCAGGGTGTCTCAGGGTTGCTGGAAAGACTGGGAGAATGTTGGTCAAGGAAGGGATTGGGTCAGGTCATTGCCTTGTTTGGTGGGTTGCTCTGACTGTAGAAAGCTGAGGGGGAGAGTTAGGATTCATCTGTGTTTGGCGCTGGTTTAGCAGCATTCAGCACTAAGGCTGCCTGGTAATGGAGCAGCACAGCTTGGGCAGTAGGAATCACGGCTTCCCAGGGCTTCCCAGGTGCCTTTAGAAAGTGAGTAGCTCTTCTGGGGTTGCCTATTGCTTGTTCTGACACTGATGGAAGTGGTGGCTGAACTTTGCAGCCCTGGTTCCCCAGGCTCAGGGCTGGCAAGCAGCACCTCTGGGACACGTTGTGACTTTAACTTGTGTTCTCCCTGTAAATGCAGATGATCAGGAGTCACGGGAGCCTGTGAACTCAATTGAGAAGGAAGCTGAAGCTGAGTTGGCCAATCATCAGCCCAGCGAGGAACAGCGGAAGAACGACTGCAAGAAAAGCAAGAAATACTCCCGGCTCTCCTGTCTGCGCCGCCGCCGCCACCCCCAGAAAGTGGATGAGAGCGACCTGAGTGAGGGCTTTGACTCTGACTCCAGCCAGGGCTCCATCAAGGGCAGTGATGGCTCAGAGAGTGGCTCAGAGAAGAGTGACGAGGAAGCAGAAGCTGCTTTTGATGTGGAGACAGACTCTGACATGAACAGCCAAGAGTCTCGGTCTGACTTGGAGGACATGGAGGATGAGCCGGGTGAGGAGGGAAGCGGCCGAGGCAAAAGTGGGCCCAAAGAGGCCTTAAAAAACTGTGTGGATGGCAGTGGGCTGGGGGACTCCAAGAGCCCAAGCATCTCTAAAATTGAGGCAGCAGATCCAGCAGTCAATGGGCCAGCTTCCCTGAGCACTAATGATGCAAGCATAGCCAGTAACCTGCAGGCCATGTCCACCCAGCTGTTCCAGACCAAACGCTGCTTTCGCTTGGCCCCCACGTTCAGCAACATCCTCCTGAAACCCAACAGCGAACCACCCGCCTTGAAGGATGGGATAGAGAGCAAGCCATGTGTCAACGGAGATCTGGAGAAGCCCAGCTTGGCAGAGCAAGGTAAGGGCCTTGTTATTGCAGTTTTAAGTAGAAAACTGCACGTTGTGGCAGTCTGCTTGCTAAATTCACCTTTTCTCATGGTGGGAGCTCTCCTTTGGCCAGGTTTGGAGAACAAGGTTGCCCAAGTAATGGGCAGGCCTTGGGTTAGGCATTCCCTGAAGGAGGAGCTTTACTTTTACTGCCCAACATCCAGGAATATGGACACTGAGCAGAGGCGACACCTGCAGCCAACCAGGGTTACCAGAACAGCTTTGGCTTCACAGACTAAACACTGAGCAGCTCAGATAATTACAGGCTCACAGGCTAGTTTGTTTGGAAAGGACATTAAAGCTCATCTCATTCCACACCCCTGCCACAGGCAGGGATGCCTTCCACTAGACCAGGTTGCTCCAAGTCCTGTCCAACCTGGCTTTGAACACTTCCAGGGATGGGGCAGCCACAGTTTCTCTGGGCAACCTGTACCAGGGCCTCCCCACCCTCACAGGGGAGATTCTTCCGAATACCTCATCTAAATTTACCCTCCTTCAGCTTAAAGCCATTTCCCCTTGTCCTGTCCAGGCCCTTGTCCAAAGTCCCTCTCCATCTCTCTTGGAGCCCCTTTAGACACTGGAAGGGGCTCTAAGGTCTTCCTGGAGCCCTCCTT
>JAWWLV010000078.1:2171254-2194914 GCA_035041135.1 Platyrinchus mystaceus
TGTTTTATTGCTTTTATAATAAACCATTTCTTTATTGCAGCTTTGCAGCCCCGGCATTTATTAATTTATAACACCAGGAGGAGGGTGAGCAGGCAGGTGGCTCTTCCCTCAGTCTCACATAGCTCCCCCATGCCACATCCTACAGGCTCCATGGCCAGAGCAGCAGCTAGTCCCAAAAGCAGGACCTGATAGAGGTCCAGCATATCTAAAAAACCCCAAATGGGGCTTTTCCAGAAAATTAGTGGTTCTGTCCCTGTGCAGGGGAGTGGGACAGCTGGACCAGCAGAACTTCTTGCATCTATTCATTCTTTCACGTGTTCCTCTCCCCCAGACCCCAGCAGTGCCTGGGTGCTCACCCACCCTGTTTGCTCCTGTTTAACTCGAGGAGGGCTCTGGGCTGTGGGAGCCCTGGGGCCGCTGGGTGAGATTCCTCTTTGGGATCCTGACCACTTTCAGATCCTATAAATCCCAGCCCTGTCTTGAAAAGCAGAACTGGAGGCTTTGGGGTGGAGGAGGAGGAGGAGAGAAACGCTGATCCCAGAGCCTTTGTCAGACAAACCCATAAAGTACAGAGTAAATGGGCCAAGTGAGCCAAGCCACGAACAACAGCCCCAATTTATTCGGATTCCAGCGCGGCGAGCGGAGGCTGAGGGGAAACTGCAGCAGCCGCTCCAGCCCGGCTCTAATTGCAGAGGTCAGGGCGTGGTGCGAGTGTGTCACAGGCTCCGTGGCCACTGCTGCTCCGGGTTTGTCCCCCGGCACGGCCCCTCCCTGGGGCTGTCCCAGACAGGTGACCTGGAACCTGCTGCCCTCGGTGGCTGCTGGACAGGGCTGCCCCCTCAGTCCTCGGGGGAATTTCCTCATTCCCTGCCCAGCCTCAAGGGATGACCTTCCCTCCACGCTGAAGACACTTTGTTCCTTGTGGGGCTCCCGCAGGCAGATCCTGGGATCTCTCACTATCCCAGCCAGGCAAACTTCCAACGAGGCCGTAACAGACAACTCCGGATGGGCAAAATCGATCTGGACCCAGGAGGTTCCACAGGGGAACATTAAACCCCTGTGTCACAGCCCATGGAGCTGAGGAAAGGCCGTTCCACCCCCTGCGTGCCAACAGCACATCCCCAGATCCCCCGTGCTGCTGGGAGGGGAGCAGGGCTGGAGAGCAACTTGAGAAAACAAAATAAACAGCAAGGAGGAACTTGGAGGAGCAGCTGCTGCCACGACAGTGGTGGGCACGGATGGTTTGAGCACACGGAGACTGAACAAACCTGCAAACACGGGCTGTGGCAGCTGGAACCTGCATGTGCTCCTGCTCCCAGGCTCCTCAGGCCTGGCCATAGCCCAGCTTGGGGCAAAAGGCACTGATTTTTGTCTAACATACAGCTAAAATACCTACAAGGCCTGAAATGTGGCTTTAGTAACTGGAATCAGGGCTGTCACAGCAGGGAGGGGCCAGGTGAGTGTACAGACACAATGGGACTCTCCTCCTTGTCAAGCAGAGTGGGGAACAGGGAATTGCCATCTGCTTCCAAAGATCCCAATGTTGTTTTTTTTTTTGTTTCTTTACCAAATCTGATCAGACTGTGCCAATCTGGCAGCTCTTCCAGTCCCAGGGCAGTGGCCTGATGGGGCAGTTCTGAGTTGGGGGGGGCTGAGCACCCCCCACCTGGGGGACTCCCCACGGCCTCACTGGGGCTCCTGGAACGTCATGATGAGCTCTCGCTGCTCTTTACCAACCGCCTGGAAGGGAAACAACACACAGAGCTCAGCAGGATGCACCTGCCATGCTCAGGGCTGAGTGTGTCACACACACTGCTGTCCCCTGCACACACAGAACACAACCCCCTCCTCTCTGGTGGGAACAGCCCACATCCCACCCAGTGCAAAGGGAAAAGCCCCTGAGACATCCAGAGAAAATGCCCACGCCTCCAGTTTCAGCAGGACTTGGCTGCTGGGAAGGCCTTGGAGGGTTTAAATGTCATTCACCATCGAGCCTCCCTTGGGCTGGTGCTGTGAGAAGGGTTTTATCTGTTTTTACCTGCCAGGCTTGTTTGCGAGCCTGGATGAGCTGCTGCAGCTCTGCAATCCTGTCCCTCCCCGCCAGCACGGACTTGGCCACCTTCCTGTTCTCCTCCTCCTTCTCCCTGAGCACCTTGTGCAGGTAGGAGCGGTGCTTCAGCAGGTAGGGCACGAGGGCACTGCGGACATCTTCCTCTGGGATCCCACTGGGGCGCCTGGGGACACACCGGCACCTGGAGCAGCTGGAGAGCAGTGATCCCCCAGCAGTGCCTCCCCCACCTGTGATCTGACCCCGAGCTGCTGCCAGACCGGAGCAGCTCCACGGCTCCTCTGGCACTGGGAGCCAAGGACAGCCAGAGTGGGAATCCCTGGGAGGGAATGGGGAGTTCCCCAAAAACCCAGCCACAAGCAGATGCGTGGAGCAGGCAGGATGTGATTCACCTTCCCAACAGAAACACAAACCCCTCAGGTTGCTGGTTCACAGCCCCAGCCCATTTCCAGGGTGGCATCTGCAGCACCTGCCAAGGCATTGGGCCAGGGGCCCAGAGAAGCTCTGCTGTTGGACGGGAGCTGAGCCCAAAACATCCCATCAGCCCTTCGGACCAGCCAGAACTGGGTTTTCCCCAGAGGCACTGACCTCCCTGTGCTGAGGAAGCGCACAGAGATGGATCTCTGACCCAGAGAGGCACAGATTTAACTGATTTTTGGGTGTTTTAGGCCCAGTGATGTTGCTGTAGAGATACAGCAGGTTTCAGACCCTCCCTGCAGCACCCAAATGTCAGCCAGGAGCCCCACATTGCCCCTGTAGGAACACGGATCCCTCTGCTCCCCATCTGTACCACGCTGGCTCCTCCTGGTCCTTCGCCTCCTCCACGATCTTATCCAGTGAGTTAAAGAGCCCCTCCAGATTCCCTTCATTTTTGACCTCCTGGATCTCCTCCTGTGAAGGAAGGATATGAGAGGCATCAGCAGGACCCAAACACAGGCACCACTTGTGAGCCCTAGCTGGGCGTGGAACCAGGGAATGGTCTGGGTTGGAAGGAACCTTGGAGCTCACCCAGTTCCACCCTCTGCCATGGGCAGGGACACCTTCCACTAGCCCAGGTTGCTCCAAGCCCTGTCCAACCTGGCCTTGGACACTTCCAGGCATGGGGCAGCCACAGCTTCTCTGGACAACCTGTGCCAGGGCCTCCCCACCCTCACAGGGAATGTTTTCTTTCCAATATCCCATCTAACCCTGCCCTCTGGCAGTGGGAACCATTCCCCTTTGTCCTGGCACTCCCAGACTTTGTCCAAAGTCTTTCCAGCTTTGCCCTGGATGAAGGCTCCTTGGGAATCACTAGGGATTGAGTCGCCATCCCTGGAGGCATATAACAGACATGTGGATGTGGCACTTGGGGACATGGGTGATGGCCCTGGCAGTCGAACCTAATGGTTTTCAGGCTCTTTTCCAACCCGAGCGATTCTACAGCTCTTTCTGGGGAAGACAGAGAAGTCTGGGGATCTGCCTCAGCTTTCTGCTTTTGCCATTCAAGAAACGCATTTGCTTCCTTTAAAACCAACGCGTTCAGCGCTTTTTTTCACAGGCAGTTTGAAGCCCCTCTGGAGGCTCCAGGCGCCTCCGCAGCCCCCCCGGGCCCGCTCCCCCCTTCACCTTGATGGACGACTGCAGCTGGGAAATGAACTGATCGTAGATGCTCCTGGTCAGCTGGGGCTGCAGCTTGTAGAAGCAGCGGTAGCAGCTGGCGAACCTCTCGTAGCTGCAAGAGCGGGGGGTCAGGGTGGGGCCGGGTGTTCAGGGGCAGTGTCGGGGCCGGAGTCCCGGCAGGCGCCTCCCGGCCCCCCGCCGCTCCCGCCTCACCTCCCGGCGGTCACCAGCTTCTCCAGGAACGTGTCCACCACGGTGGAGAACACCTGGGCGCGGCCCGGGGCCGCAGGCACGGCCGGGCCGGCGCCGCCATCGCTCTCGCCCTCAGCCGCCGCCGCCATGGCCGCGCTCTCGCGCCGCCACCGCCCATTGGCTGCCGTTGCCGCGCCCGCCGCTCCCATTGGTCGGGGCGCGGGGCCCCGCCCCCGCCGGCTGCCAGCGCGGGAAGGCAGCGCGCCCGGGGGGAGGGGCAGTGGGCGGGCTTTCTGGCCGGTGGGCGGAGCCCAGGTGGTGGGAGGGGCCGGGTGGTGGGAGGGGCCGATGGTGGGCGGGGCCTCCCCATGCCCGGCCCGATGGGCTCAAATCCAAAACGTGTCAAAACCACCCCAATAAAATCACAGAACCACTGAGGTTGGAAATGGCCTCTGAGATCATCAGCTCCAACCTTTGACCTAACACCACCTCGTCAACGAGACCGTGGCACCGAGTGCCACATCCAGTCTGTTCTTAAACACCTCCAGGGACAGGGACTCTACCACCTCCCTGGGCAGCCCATTCCAATGTCTGGTCACTCTCTATGTAAAGAATTTCTTCCTGATGTCCGAACTAAACTTTCCCTGGCACAGCTTAAGACTGTGCCCTCTAGTACTACTGCTGGTTGCCTGGGAGAAGAGACTGACTCCCACCTGGCTACAACCTCCTTTCAGCACCGGGCCCTGAACCAGAGCAGCAAACCCTTCCTCTCTCTCCCAACACCCCTGGAAACACCCCCTCTCCCTGCCCCTAGTACTTGATCTTTTAATTTAAAACGATCAAGCCTGAAGAATTCAGCAGGAGAAGAAGTAGCAAAGTTCAGCCTGGAGAGAGAGAGAGAGAGAGAGAGAGGGAAAAGAGACATTTCCCTTTGCAAGAGCCAACCAGAACCAACCCTGTGTCATCAGGGGGGGTGTCTGAGCTGATGTTTCAGGCACTCCATGTGCTCTGGCCTCTTTTTCCACTGTGCAGCCAACTGTCACCGTTTTCTCAGGCAGGTCAGGTTCCTTCTAGTCCTACTCCAAAGGCAGAGGACAAAACTCGAGCAAGTACAGCTGTGACACAACAGAAAGCAGCAGAGCCTCCCCTGGCACAAGCACTCGTGCTTTTAAACTCAGACTCGGGTCTCAGAAGTTTATTAGTTGTCTAGATCTTTGCTGGTTACGAAAGAAACATTAAGCTCACGAGTGTCTCCCCACGCTGGTGCTGCCACCCCTCCACACCACACAGCAGGACTGACCCCAGCAGGGCCCTTGGCAGGGGCTGTCATTGTTCCTGTTAACAGCGCTGTTAGTCCCGCTGTGGTGTGAGAATGGGGACGCCGCCCCCTCGGGTCCCTCCCTGCGAGCTGGGGTGCTGCTGTTCTGCTTTTCAGAGCAGAATCTCCTATTACAGCAAGAGCTGACCGTGTCAACTTTTAACCACCAAACAGGCGACGGGGCAGGTGCAGAAGGTGCTGCTCCAACAGCTTTGCCTGCAGCTCCGGCACCTGCTGCCTCAGTAAGCACTGCAGGACACAAAGGTGGGATGAAGAGGCCTTTGATGACTCACCCGAAGCCCCATCACAGCACTGCACCTTAAAACTGAGTTCTGTCCTTCAGCAGAGAAGCCTCTCCCACCTCAGCACTCGTTCCACCTCCAGCAGACACGGTGGCAAGTCCAGTCCCTGCCGGGCAGAACCGCGATGTCGGGATGAAGGGCAGAGCCACACCCAGCGAGTCCCAGGGGAAGAGACAGCCCAGAGGAGCCCAGCAGCAGCCACAGGTCAGCAGGATCAACACCTTGACCAGAATTCCTGGTCAGGGCAGTGAGAGGAATGGAGGCAGTGCATGTCTGTGATCCAGAGGTGCATCCCTCACCTTCCGGACACGGTGAACCGGGACAAGCACCACACGTGGGCTGGCAGCATGAGAGGCAAATCCCAACCACCCAGAGCAGCACAGTGCAGTCAAACAATCCCTTCCCTCCCCCTCCCCGAAGAGCAGTCTCTGGTTTTATCCCCCAGAAGCTTTTACCTGGTAAAATACACAAACCATAGCTCAGGATTCTGATCCAGCAAGTGTGCAAAGCATTGTCCTTGCCCTTCCCAAACAGGATGAGCAGGATTTAAACTCTCAAAGTATTAGCGAACCATCACTTCTTATTCAATATGAACATACCAGTCAGGTTTGAACTGGATCAAAAGCCAGCACAAGGTTTTTCCTTCCCCACCTTGCATCCAGTTGTAGCTCAAACCACATTCAGTTCTCATCCAGCTGCTGGTAGCACCACAATCGGACACTTCCAAACTGCATTTCTTTGTGCTTAAACTAACGAAAGGTGGGAAGTGGCCACAGCCACCCTGAACATGCAGGATTGACACATCGAACAAGGCCACAGGACAACCACTCAGTTCCCCAGAAATCAGAATAAACTTCCCTAAAATAAAAAAAATTAAATATCAACAGATTAAAAACACAGGTTAGCTGTCAAAACCACCATCAGCTAATTCCAAACAGCCAGCTCAGCTCCTGACTCGCCTTCGGCCAGCCCGCTGTTTGGAGGAGGAGAGACAGGGAACATTTTCCAAGAACATACAAAACAAGTATGTACAGATCTATTCAAAACGCAGGAAATCAGGTCTGAAGTGGTTCCGGGTTACTCTTGTCTCACATCTTCTAGAAATAAATGTGGGTAATTGGAGAAATTCATTTGTCTATTCTCTGCTTCCACCTTTCCACAGCATAACTGCCACCAGAGCAATTCCACTGGAGGACCCTGCTGCAGGCTGTCAGACTCCCCTTCTCAGAAGTTTGGCAAAGATTAAAATAATTTAAAGAGAATAAACTGGCTTTTTGCTTCAGCCAGTAAGTCTTTAATTAAAAAAAAAAAGGAATTAATAACCTGCCAGGATGCGTTCACACACTCCTGGAATGGACTGTCCCAGGCAAAAAGCGCTGCCAAAGGTCACAGTTTGATGGTTTTTATCAAAACCAGCAGCAGAGACTTGAATGACACTCAAACCTAAAGAGGTGAAGTGCAGTTGCTCCTGTGTCTGCCTTGTGCTGCGACACCAGCCAGAGACAAAGGCACAGCAGCTGCGTCTCCTCCTGGGCTCTCCCCCGTGACAGTCCGAGCTCGACGGTTCACAGGAAGGTTCTCTCCCACCAGCTGCCTCTACCAGTGCCTCGAGTCCACCAGCTCCGGGCGGAGGCTCAGCTTCTTCAGCGTCTCGTACCCCACCACGATGACGATGGTGGAAGGAGTGGCCGAGATGATGCGGGCGGAGAGGCCTTTAGTCAGCCCCCAGGGACCTTCCTCTGCAATGAGCTGTTTGAAGGTGAGGATGATGGAGCTCTTGCCTTCCACCTGCAATGCCAGAACAGACATTCACAGAGCTGCCAGACTCCACGCTGGGGCTCTGCTGCAACTGAAGACTCTGGAGACTACAGATCTGCCACTCCAACAACCTTTCCAAAGGGAAAGCCCGTGGGAGCAGGCCAGGCCGGCCCTGCCGGCCCCACTCCCTGGGATCTCCTGCTACCACAGAGAGCTAATTAAGCGGGTGATACCCAGGATGAAAGGCCCAGGGAGAGCAGGGGAGCAGCTCACCTGAAACCACAGCCATCAGAGAGCCAAGGCTGAGCCCCACCCCACAGACACACCAGGCAGGCTGAGCTCTCACCTGGACCCGAGCTCTGACCACGTCCATGGGGTTGGTGAGTGTGGAAGCTGTTGCGGCTGCAAGTGGCCCCGATATCGCCTGCAGGAGGAGGTGGGGACAGTCTTTAGGAGTCAAGCTCGAAAGCTGCTCTGGGAACAGGAGAGAAAGGAAAGTTTCAGACTTTCAGTAGCTGCTTATCAGTTCCTTAACTCCACCCCTAATTCCAACTGGTTTGCAGTGGGCAGAGTCCCTGATTTACAGCCTGACACCTCCTCCCACAGAATCTCCAAGTGGTGCTTCTTACAGCAATCAGAAAGCCAGCACAGTGCAAGGAGGACGACTCATCACCTGGTAGCCATGAGACACTCCCAGTGCTCCATCCCATCAGCTCCCACACCAGCTCTCAGGCCCATGGGGCAAACCAGACAGAACAAGCTTCCATGTTCCCAAAGCAGGGTATGGAAACACCCATCCCCTTTAGAAGGTGGGGGAAGCCTTTAGATAAGGTTCTATTGGAAGGTGTCTGCAAGGATTCACACAGGAAGCTGTCACCACCAAGCACTGTGCAGGAGATATCCTGGTATTCCACTGTGAAACCCTAAGGAGAAAAGCACCATGTAGTGCTCACTCCAGATATCCTCACTCTGCTCCTGCTGCTGGGCCAATGGGATTTCAATCTCCCACACTTGTACTGTTTAAGTTCTACAGAAGACAGTCCAAAAGCCCCCTTATTTTTGGATAATGTGGAAGCTTGTGCCTGTCTGACAGGAGGGAAGGAAGTGGCTCTTTGACCTGGAACGACGACTGGAATCGGGGCCAGCAGTGCACTTTGAGCCCAGGGAGGGTTCAGTGACCCCCGGTGCTGCTCCATCCAGGGACACAGGATTGGGAAATGTAGCCAAAGCAGAGGCTCACTGACAGCTGGGGCTTTCATTTCCCAACACCTTGATGTCCACTGAGAAGACCAGGGAAGAGCAAACACCTGCCAGCAGAGAGCTCCAGTCTCTCCGTATCAACTGCCCTCCTTTGAGTTCTTTTGGCATGACAATCTTACAACTAATACAGTGGATTTTGCTCTTATAAACTGTTGATGTGGGGAGTGAAGGGAGTGCTCCCCACAAAGTTTGGACTGGACCAACATCCCAAGCTGCCACTGCTTTTTAAATGCAGCAGGGATGTGGAACCAATGCTCCCCATAGCTACCAGAACTTTGGAAAGCAAATGGGATGTTTGAGACACCTGGATTTTGAAGAACAGGTGATCTCCAAGGTAAACTTTAAGCCCAGTACAGCAGAACCTAAGCTACTCATTACCAGCACTTTTGGGCAGAAATTAGGTAAATACAGTCCTAAAAACCACAGCAGTAAAGCTGCAACTGCAGAAATCTAAAAGATCATCAGAGGGGGAAATAAGCCTTAGCTGGCCAATACCTTTAGTCTTTGGGAACACCCTAAGAAGTACCATAAGAGCCACAGAAAGAGAACATTCTACTAAGTGCAGTTTTTCATCACAAGACTTGGTGCCAGTTTTAAAGCTACAAAAACTGAAGCAAGACCTGACAGGCACAAACCCACAGAAGACTTGGCCTTTGTCTCTGCCCGTTGTTTGCCTTTGCTATGAGATTTGGGGCTCTCAAAGGCCTTTTGCCATTTATGAGATCCTTGAGTCCATGTGAACTGGAAGATGGATTACACTTACACAGTGGCTCCAAAACTCTGCCCAACAACAAGCGAGGGCCTTCTTCATTTGCAGAAAGCATTATTTGGGATTGGGGGTAGAGAAAGTTAAAGCAGACACATCAAGCCCCTCTTGCCTAGAGCTATCCAGTTTCAAGTCATCTGGCACTCACACCCCTCATCTTTATCTCTGCATTGAAACACTGCTGCTCTGTTAGAGTTCCACCCAACACCTGGAGAATTTCTACACACCAGATACAGCTCTCTGTTTCATGACAGGTTTTGCTCCCACGCCAAGAGAGAGAAAGCAAATTATGCTGGATCCAGAGTGTCAGGGTTGATCTGAGGGGCTTTTGGGTCTCCTGGGATAACATACATTACAAGCCTCCTTTCACTTACCAGCATAGAAGTGGTAGAAGGGCCACCAGACTGCACTGTTGGGAATATAAGTGAGCAGCGAGGCCACGTAGCCTCTGTAGAAGCCTCTAAAACCATCGGCCTTGAAAATCTGTACAATGATATCCTTGGTTTGACCAAAGACCAGCAGGCGCTTGCCATCGTGGTTCTGCACCTTGAACCTGCCCATGCTTTCCCCTTTCCTCTGCATCATGAGGTGCTGGGAGACGACGTCGATGGGCACCGTGATGCTCTGGGCCACCAGGGAGGCGGAGCCGCCAGCCACGAGCGACTTCACGGCGTTGTTGTTGTTGTAGCGCGACACGTACTTGCGAGTGAGCTCGTACGTCGTCACGTAGCACTGCCCCGAGATCAGCGTGAAGGTGTTCACCAGAAAGCCACGGTACAGCCCGGCCGTCCCTTCTGTCCGCAGGATTTTCACAAAGGCATCAAAAGTCCCGTTGTAGAGGCTCTTGCCCTTCTGAACCTGCAGCCGCGTCCGGATGAGCGTGAAGGGGTAAACGCTCACCCGGATCATCATAGTCATGCAAATCCCAAACACGTAGAACTTCCTCTTGTCCAGGTGCTCCCACTCGATGATGGGGATGTTGCGTTTGTCCTCCATGGCTCCTCGGGGTGTGGGAGGAGAGGCCCAGATCACCCTCAAAGGTACAGAGCAGATCCAAGCCCAGCCCTCCAGCCCTGACTGACCAGATGGGAAGTGCCAGCACCTGAAACAAGAGACACCTTGTGTAGAGGATGAAGCCCCCGTTTGCTACAGCTGCCCACATCACCTCAGACTGTGCTGGCTGTCCTCAAGCACACAATGAGCCCTCACACAGCACTGTGCTGGCAGAGCAGAGGGACTGTAACCTCGGGAGGTGGGACCCTACCACGTGGCCGGTGGTGGCACCTTCTCATGTGGCTCCAGCAGCACATGTGGCAGCTCCCACCACACTGCTCCGTGGCAAAGCAAAGCTCCCAGGCTTTGGGAAGCAGGTTGAGAGCCAGAGGACGAGCACCACTCCAGCAGCACACTCACCTTTCAATGGACACACAGGATCACGGATTGCCAACCAAAGCAGCTTCTCCCCAGTCATTCCGGGTCTGTGATGTTCCCAGGTGTCAGGACGTCACTTCAGTTCCAGGCTCTGTACAAAGAAAGAAGTGATAAGTTTCTGTTTGTGTTCCCAGACTCCCTTCACAAATTAGACACCTTTCTTTGGGTATTTCCATTCTGATCTTCCTCAAGCTGGATGATGATGCAAACCAGGGAAGGAAGATGAGAAAGTTGTGAAAAGGGGAACAACAGGAAAACAAGGCCAATGCAAAGAGCCACATAGGGTCTCTGTGTTGATGACCAATACCCTGAAAAGAAAGGGTTAAATCACAGCCCAGGATCTCTCTGTTGAGCTGCTTGTCAGCTACAGAGCAAAGTTCATCCTCCCTTCCAACACTGCTCCTTGTCTGATAACCCCCCCAGACTGCCCCCCTTCCACCACTGGCCATGCTCAGAGTGCCAGGGGCAGGGGGAGGAGGAGTGAGGTGCTGGCTCAGCCTCCTCCAGTGGACCCTTCCCCTCAGGAAGCCCCTAATTCTCAGGGAACCTCCACACAGGGCCAGGCAGCAAGAGAAGGGCAGCTCAGAGAGTCACACAACACGACACTGATGGTTTCACTGCCTGCAGGGGCTTTCTTTCCACATCAAAAAAAGTGCCTTGGGGTGTTAGGGAGTAACAGACCACTAAACTTTGGGGAAGGGCTTGATTACAGCTGGATCACAGCTTATATTCCAGGCACTGGCAAATGAGGTTTTGCCTGTGTGCCCAGACACGAGCTGAGCCGTCAGAGAGCAGAGCTGCAGCAAGGAGCAGGAACTGGACAAGGGGCCCAAAACTTGACACCTGAAAGCAGACTGACCAAGTGAGAACTCACAGGGAGGGGCAGTGACCACCACACATCCATTTGAGGGCATTTTACACTGCCACAGTGCCTAAAGGGGCTCCAAGAGAGGTGGAAAGGGACTTTGGACAAGCTCTTGGGTGACAGGACAAGGAGGAATGGCTCCCCACTGCCAGAAGGCAGGGTTAGATGGGATATGGGGAAGAAATTCTTCCCTGTGAGGGTGGGGAGGCCCTGGCACAGGTTGCCCAGAGAAGCTGTTGCTGCCCCATCCCTGGGAGTGTCCAAGGCCAGGTTGGATGGGACTTGGAGCAACCTGGTCTAGTGGAAAGTGTCCCATGGGATGAGATGAGCTCT
The DNA here is from genome assembly GCA_035041135.1 of Platyrinchus mystaceus. Classification (NCBI taxonomy): domain Eukaryota; kingdom Metazoa; phylum Chordata; class Aves; order Passeriformes; family Tyrannidae; genus Platyrinchus; species Platyrinchus mystaceus. The sequence goes on from JAWWLV010000078.1 coordinate 2,183,147, forward strand.
AAGGTCCCTTTGAACTCCAACCACTCTGTGTTTCTGTGAGAAATGTCTCCCCACTGCAGCTTCCATGGAGAGCTCACAGGGTCCACAGCCACTCGGTTAGAAAGGCAGTAACAAAACAACTGGAAATTATTTACCCCTGGCATGGAGAAGAAACTACAGTTATGAAATTATGGCAGGGCAGGGGTGGAGGTGCCATTAACTGACCATTTCCTTGCCTGTCTGCCAAGAAAATATTTGCTGAACAGCAGCAAACAGCATTACAGGCTGCCATGGACAAGGCAGTTAAAAATACCTAAGGGCACCGGGTCCAACACTTTTACCAGTGCAAAGAGAACTACTCTTCATCCTTACAAGCAATTGCCTTGGCAGATAAGACACAACAAACACCATAGCCTGGCTAAACAAAGCCAGGATTGCTTTAATTACAATTATGGCATTACTGGGTTCGCTAAGAGTGCCATGATTAATTCACAAAGCTTCCTGCCCAGGAATTACCTGCAAACAGAACCTATGAAAACATGACTTGGTTCTGGTCAGGACTCTCACTAACTTAATATTTTATTAAAAAAAAAAAAATAAAATAAAGTCTGGCCAATGCAATTTCCTGGTGAAGCCTGAGGGTTTAGTCCATACTCCAAATTCCTCTGCTACCCAAGGACAGAAACGAGCTCCCCATGGGAAAGCGAAGGACTGCCTGCAAAAACCATCCTCATTGCTGCAATAAGGAAAACAAAATAATAATAATAATAATAATAATAATAATAATAATAATAATAATAATAATAATAATAATAATATAACAATAATAATAATAATAATAATATATCATTGATTTTTATGTAGTTTCATGTGCTCTGGTGCTTTGGGTTTAGAATTTCAGCCATAACCCCTTGAGGAAATAGCTGCACTTTCTCTGGACTCATTACAAATAACTCCTCTCACTGGGGATCAGAATTAGAAAGATGAAATCCCAGGGCCCATGGACACTAAAAGCCCCTCCTGTGTGGAAGAGGGAAGGCATCCTAGCATGCCCAGGGATGACCAGCACGTTCACAATTCTTGTTCTGCCAACACAAGAGTTTCTCTCAGAGCATTTAATCCTTACAGAAATTTAGACCAGGGCCTTGCTCAGGGCAGGGATCCAGGGATCCCCTCACATCCTTTCAGCAACTCTTGGATAATCTTTCACATAAATTCTCCCAAGAACTGACCTGTTCTCCAAACCAAAGCACCAGTGCACCAGGTTCCCTCCCAGCTCCCACAGCCAATTCTGCACTTCACCTCTGGAACAGCCCAGACTACCCCTCACTGGTCCCTTCCCACCCTGCACAGAACAGCATTTATTGAGTTTCTGCCTGGAAATTCAAGCAGGGGATACCCAGCAGCCTGTCCCCTGCCCTCTGGTTAGTCTGGGCACAGCCTCAGCCTCCTGAACACAGAAAATTTGGCACAAGGCTCCAGTTTAGGTCCTTTTAACGTCACCCTGTCAGTCCAGTCCCCAAAACCGCTCTGGCTGCAGCTGGAGCTAAAGATTCCCTGGCAAACAGAGACAGGGTCTTTGTGTCCCCTGGCCAGGGCTGTGTCCTGCCCAGCATGTTAATGCCTCAGCACGCCCTGGGAACCATCCCGAGCGAGCCCCGGCTGCTCACCAGGGTTGCCTGTGGAGATGCTCCCAAGTGGGAAAGCACGAGATCCACAATCCCACTGCGAGGCTCCAACCCGGAGCCCTTTCCCTGTGCCACGAAACCAGCCCCAGCTGGCAGCTCCCCTGGCAAAGGCCTGAAGCGTTCACTCCTTAAATTCACCCCGGGGCGGGAGCGGAGACAAAGCCGAGGAGGGGGCGGCGTTCTGGATACAAACCCGGCGGGGGGGAGGAAACTGTGGATATAAACCCGGGGAGGGGCGGTAACTGTGGATATAAACCCCGAGGGGGGAATTCTGAGTACAAACCTGGGGAGAAGAAAGGATCCAGCCCCAGCCTCGCCGAGGACCCGCAGCCCCCCGGAGCAGCTGTCGCTCAGTAACCGCTGCGGCACAGACACTTCCCTTCGCAGCACCCCCAGCCCCGCACTCAGGAGTCCCCGCCACTCTCCCGACCCCGGAGCGAAGTCCCCAGCGCTGGTCCCCGGTTTACAAAAGCTCGGCCGTGCGAACAGGGGCAGAGCTGGGCCCAGGGACCCGCTCAAGGTCACTGCGCGGGCCACACGCGTCCGCAGCCCCGTGTCCTGACGGTGTCCCCGCCTGCTCCTGGGGCGGCTTCGCTCCCGCAGCCCCGGGGGGTTCCAGCGCCTGCCCCGGGGCTCCTCCAAAGCCGAGGGGGTCCCGCACTACCCGGCCCCCTCCCACACCACCCGCGCCCCCCCCGCTCTCCCTGTGTCCCCTCCGTTCCCCACGTGCGGCCCCGCCGTCCCTCCCCACAGCTCCCCCGCACCCGCCCGGGCCTCGCTCAGCCGCTGCCGCCACCACCCACGCCGGCCCCGCACCGCGCAGAGCCCCCACGGTCAGGCGGCTCCCCCCCGCTCCGCAGGCCCGGCCCCGCCGCCCCCTCACCTTCGGCGGCGGGCAGGACGTCCCGCCCGGCCCCGGCACGGCCCGCTCCGGCCCGGCCCGCCCCGGCCCCGCCGCCCCATGGCCGCCCCCCGGCCGGAAGTGACCGCAGCGTCAGCACCCGAGCGCCGCCGCCATCTTGAGCAAGGGCTGAGGCCGCGCCGGAAGTGCCGTGCCCCGAGCCCGCAGTAAAGATGGCGGCGGCGCCCAGGAGGTGGTTGGGGGGGTCGCGCGCCTTAAAGGGCCCGCGCGCAATTCCCTGCTCTTAAAGGGCCAGCGACCCTCAGCCGGCTGTGCGCGGGGCCTGTGCTGCCCGGGGAGAACCCGGGAAGGGCCACAGGGGACAACAGCAGGGATGCACGCAAAGGGGGAGAGCGGTGGGCGGTCCTCGCCCCTCATTTCACCCCTCATTTCACATGTGCGCGTGTGTTACACCCTGCACGTGGTTGCACATGTGTGTGCATGTGTGCCACACGCTGCACATGCCTGCGCTGCATGTGAACACATGTCCCTCACATGCACACACGTGTTGCCCACAGACATGCCTCTCACACCCACCCCATGTTGCCCAAAAGGCCTGGGCTGGTGCTGCCCCTGGCGTTCCTCCCTCCCTCCCTGGACCCAGCAGTGCCATGCGTTGCGTTTTCCTTTTTTAATAAAAAAACAAAGGGCAGGAAAATTTACAGCTGGTTTGGCTTAAAAAGGGCGGATCAAAGGCGTTGGAAATGGGGCAGCTGGGGAGGAGTGAGGGAGCTCCACCGCCCAGGGCCATGCAGTGTCTGGGAGGGGGGTCTGGCAGCGCAGGGTGGGTGCCCGTGGGGTCGGCCCATGGAGCCTGGCAGGCTCAGCCTTCCCCGTGTTGAGGTTCTAATGGATCCTGGGGGTATTTCTCGGGGTGACACCAGTGACAGCATCCGTCCCCACATCCTGGCCCCACAGCCACGTTCCTTCTCTGTGCCACAACCTTTCCCTGTCCCCCAGACCTGCCCTTGCCCCCCACCCTCTCCCCATCCCACCCCCTTGCCCCATCCCATCCCCGCAGCTCCCAGGGCCCACCCCAACCCCTGCCCCAGGATGTCACCTTATGTTAAAACATGTATTAAATAAAAAAAAAACCAAACCAAAAACCCCAACCCAAACCAAAACAACCTCCCTCCCCCCCCCAAAAAAATCAAAACTCCTTCACATTCACACCCCCTCCCCTGCACCCTCCCCAGCGTGTCCCCTGGCAGTGTCACGCCGTGTCCTGCCCCGGCACATGGAGCCGGTTGTTGTCCACATCGATGTCCCCGTCGAGTTGGAGGCAGCAAGCGTGGGAGCCTTCATCCTCCTCCTCCTCCTCGGCGGCAGCTCCGGGCACTGGGGGCTCTCCAGTGCCCCCGTTGAGGGGCACCTTCTCCCGGTGGCGGGACGGGGGGCTGTGGGGAGCGCTGCAGCCCCGCACCTTGCTGCGGGCCTTGAGCTGGTCGCGGTAGGCGAGCAGGGCCAGGCAGGCGGCCGCGGTCACTGTCAGCACCAGCAGCACCGTCACCGTCACAAACTGCGGCCAGTATGACCCGGGGGTGCCAATGGCTGAGGACCCCCAGGCCAGCTCCTCCTCTTCCAGCCCGTCCCCCAGGGCTTCCCCAACAGAGCCCTGGAGCTGATAGTGTGCCACAGTCCAGGTGTAGCCGTTCTCCGTGGCCTGGCACTTGTAGATGCCGGCCGTACTCGGCTGCATGATGACCACCAGCGTGTGGTCAGGCAGAAGCACTGCGTCCTCCCGGGCACTGCTGGGCTGCTGCCAGCTGTAGGTGGCCAGTGCAGAGTGGCAGGGGCACAGCAGGTGGACGATAGTGTTCGGCTGGGGGTTGAGCACTGCGGGTGTTGAGAGTGGGGTGAGGCAGAGCACCTTGTGTGCCCCATCCCACCCCTTGTGCCCCATCCCACCCCATGTGCCCCATCCCACCCCTTGTGCCCCATCCCACCCCTTGTGCCCCATCCCACCCCATGTGCCCCATCCCAACCCCATGTGCCCCACCCTGCCATGCTCCCATACTCAACCCTGTACGGTGGGATCCTCTGGTGCCCCCCAGGCCCGGGGCATGGCCACGCTCCTCCCACGGTGGCACGTGGTGGCCGGGCTCCCTGTCTCGATGTCCTGCAGCCACACACTCCTGCAGCCGGGAGAGTGGGGTCAGCATCCCAGTCCCCTCCGCATCCTCCTTCCCATCCTCGTCCTGGTGCTCACCTGTCCTCAGTGGCTGTGCGGACGGGCTGGCAGGAGCCCTCAGGGCTGTGCCAGGCACAGTAGGGGTCCCGTGCCAGTACGCACTCAGCGCAGCTCCGGTGCAGGCTGCAGTTGGCCAGCGGGACCTGGAGGACGCCTCTGGAGTAGCCCACATAGAGGGTGCCCTGTGGAGACAGAGGTGTGTGGCTGAGCCACCCCCCAGCCCCCATGCCAGGGTTGGGGTGGCTGTTGAGTGGTCCCATTCGTTACCTTCCCTGGGGCCAGCAGCAGGTTCTTCACAGGCTCCGGCATCTGGAAGAGTTGGATGCTCTCCACGATGTGGGGACCCTCAGGCAGCTCCACTGCCTTGTGCAGGTGACCCTTCGCTGTGGGGCACAGGGGACATCACCAGGGCTTTGGAGCCAAGGGAAGGGTCAGAGGGGTGGCCCTGTGTGCACCCCCACATCAACCCACCCGTGGCCAGGAACAGGACGCGGTAGGTGGTCCCTGAGATGCCACGAGTCTCATCCACTGCGATGCGCGTGTAGGTGACGTCTGACTTTACCAGGAGCGGCCTCCCCTGGATGGGTGACACCTTCTCATCCATCAGGAAATGGTCTTTCATGAAGGTGAGGGCTTTGTCTGAGGAGGGAGCCACGGAGCACTGCAGGGAGAGAGGGGTCAGTGCTCTGAAACTGAGGGGAAACTAAGGCACAGGGAGGGGAGGGTGTGCTGTGTCACCACGCCGCCCTGTGCCAGCATCAGTGGGGTGCAGGGGGACTCTCCTCCTTTCCCATCCTGCTTGCAGTGCAAGCACACTGGGCAAACTGTGACAGACAAACCCCTTCCCCTGGGGATCAGCATTGTCCCTGGGAGGGTCAGGTCCCCCAAGGTGGGCAGCACTCACGCTGCCAGGCCGGGGGCTCATGTCAGGGCCGCTGTAGACAGTCCAACGGGAGCTCTCCTTGTTCAGCTCCTTGTATTTGCCCTCGAAGACCTTCTCCAGATCCTCCTGGCTGTAGGCACAGACGGCGGCGCTGCCCGCCCTGCCTGCCTGCCTGTGGGGACATCCAGGTGGGCACCAGGATGGCGCAGGACCCCGGGCACCCGTCGCACCCCTGGGCACTCACCACTGCGAGGTGAAGACGGCGTAGAAGTCGGCGCCGCCGCCACGGCGGGGCAGGGCGAAGGCGTGGTGGATAACATTGAAGGGGAAGTGGCCGGGCTGGGAACACACGAGCTGTGCCTTCAGGAATGTCGTCCACTTCTTCTGCAGCACCTTGTCCCCCCCCACATCGCTCTGTGGGAGGCAGAGGGTGCTCAGCAACAAGAGCTGAATATCCCCACTTATCCTCTGTCATTGTCCCCCATCATTGTCCCCTGTCTTTTTCCCTTGTCATCATCCCCCATCACTGTACCCTCCACGGTTCCCTGTCATCATTATGATCTCCCATCACCATCCAACTACTGTCCCCCATCATCATCATCTCCATCACTGTCCATGTCATTGTCCCCTGTCATCATGCCCCATCACTGTGCCCCCATCCTTCCCCACCATCACCTCTCATCATTGTCCCTTGTCGTTGTCCCCCATCGTTCCCCATCATCACCCCTCATCACTGTCCCCTGTCATTTTCCCCCAACATCATCATCCCCCATCTCTGTACCCCCATTATCCCCTGTCATCATCCCCTGCCGTCACCCCTGCACCTACCTTGCAGACACGGGCCACCCGCGGCACCAGGAGCCGCTCGAAGAAGTCGAACTCTTCGGCCGTCTCCTCGAAGAAGAAGTAGACCTTGTCATCCCCGGGGATGCTGAAGGAGGCCACGAAGGCAGCGTCGTCTACAGGCACAGCCAGGGCAGGTGGGTGAGGAGCTGGAGTCGAGGGGGCTGCAGCCACCCCTGGCACAGGGCTGTCCTTCCCACCCTCTGCCCACCTGAGAGCCAGCGCAGGAAGGCGTCTGTCTTGAGCAGGGTGCGGGTGCCCAGCGAGCGGGAGATGATGGGTTCGTTGCCCTGGAAGTTGTTCATGGTGCCAGCGTAGAGCTCACCATCTGCTTGGGGACAGGGCAGAGGGGTGAGCCATGGTGGGGACACTGTCACTCTCTGCTCCATCCCGGGGGGGTGCCCACCTGGGGGGCCACTGGCCCCGTACTCACCCACCAGCAGGGCCGTGTAGTTGTGCTGGGGGTCAAAGGGGCACTGCCCCTTCCCGTCCAGGAAGGGTTGTCCTCTGCCACTGGACACCAGTGTGAAGTTCTCCAGGTGCTGTGGGAAGGGGAGAAAAATCAGCCAAAGGAGTGAAAATAATCCCAAATCTTCAGGGAACAGGTGTGGAATCCCTTGCAGACATGAGGTGGCCTGTGTCTTCAAGGTGTGTGCAGGGATGATGATGGGGGACAATGGGGGGTACACAGCTCCTGTCACCTTTCCCAACTTTCCTGTTGGGGAGTGGTGGTCCCCATCACGTCCTCAGCAAGGGGGAAACTGAGGCAGGGACAGGTAGCCTGGGGTCACCTGAGGAGACCAGAACCCAAAATCAGGGTTTCCCTGCCAGGGGAGGAGTCATTGGCAGCTGAGTGAGAATCACTGGCTGCTCCTTTATGGAGCACAAAGATGCCCCTTGTGGGGGGACACCCAGGACCCCCCATTCCAGGGACACCTCGTGATGTAACTCACTCCTGGGGTTGTATTTTGTGGGTCCTCACAGCAACACCACAACCTGCCCAGAGACCCCCCCCATGCCCTGTCCTGGGGGGACACTCACGATGTAGGTGCAGGCAGGGCTGAAGGCATAGGTCCCACAAACGTAGAGGTGGGTCTGGTTCAGGGCCACCAGGACTCGGATGAAGTTGAAGCACTCGGTCTGGGGGTGAAGAGCAGAGTAGGGGGCTGAGCACCCCAGCAGCTCTGTGGGACCCCCTGAGCCCCCACAGGACCATCTCACCTCTTGGCTCTTCTTCTTAAAAGCACACTCAGAGGTTTTCTCAGCCGTAGGTCCCCACATTATCTGCAAAGAGAAGGGAAATGGTCCTGGGCTGTTGAGCCCAGCCCCAGGAAGGGAATTGAGGGAGGAGGGGAACCCCCCCCCCCACTTCCCCAAAAGTGGCAGCTGCTCACCGAGGCTCTTGCACGGATGCTGCCAGGGGTGACAGCGAGGGCCAGCACACGGTCACGTGCCCCCACATACAGCTCCTCCTCGCTCTCATCCAGGAGGAAGATGTCGTAGTGCGAGACGTTGTCCTGGCTGAAGTGGGTGAGGGTCCGTCGCGGGTCCTCTGGCAGGAACAAAGGGAGTGACGGGGGCCAGGGGACACACACACACCTCCCACACCACCATCACCCCCGGGTGGATATGGTGGCAGCTGCCACCATGGCTTGTGTCACCTCTAGTGCAGGAAATGGGGTGCAGTGCTTGCCCCGCAGCTCCCACATCACAGTCTCTGCTTCCTCATCAGGTCCCCCACCTCCCCCTGCCCCCTCCAGGTCCTGCTGCAAGAGCTGGATGTCCCAGACCCCAGAAATGGGGTGCATTTTTCCCCAAGCTGTGCCTGTGATGCTTTGGGGCCAAGGCCAAGGGCAGTGCTCCATTTGGGGGATGCACTGCTCCGGGGTGCCAGCCTGGGTGGGGGTCACAAGCCCCCTGGGTGCCCTCAGGCACAGACAGGGACTGCAGCTTCTCATTTGTCCCCAACCAGGCACCGAAACGGGGGAATTTTGTAAATCTGGTCATGGCTGCGTGGGAAATGGGAAGTGAGAGCTGGAAGGGCACAGCCCCACCATGGGGCACAGACCCTCCTGCTGCCCAATCATGACCCCACAGCCTCCCCCCAACCCCTACTTTGCCACCTGCCTTTCAGCTGGACACACTGTGCCTTGTCCCTTCCAGAGGCACCTTTTCCTCTCCTCAGGGTGACCCTGAGCCGACCCTGAGTGCCAAGTGAGTGACAAAATGGCTCTGCTGGGTCTGGCACCCTGGGGTGAGCCCCCAGCTCCCACTCCCACAGTTGCTGGGGTGCCAACCAGCCTCATCTGATCCCCTCACCCACTGCATCCCCTGTGGCCACTGGCACAGTCCCCAGCCCCACCCGGGGGTGAGGAGAGGGGAGATGAGGCTCAGTGGCTGTCACGGGGAGCAGCCCACGGCTCCTGATGCTGGATACTCAACCCTGCGGGCGGACACTCCCCCAGGCCAGTGTTGTGTGTCCCCCCTCCCCAGCTGTCCCAGCCCCTCCCAGCCCTCCCCCTGCTCCCCGGTGCCCTACTCACCGCTGGGGAAGGCGATGCGGGGCAGGGGCTCGGCGCAGAGCATGGCAGCCGGCACCACCACCCCGCAGAGCAGGCGGAGGGCGGCGGGCATGGCGGGGGGCGGCAGGGATGTGCCCCGAGAGGGTCCCAGCACCATCCCTGTGGGGAGGGAGAGGGTGAGGGCACGCGCTGCTGGGCTGCGCGTCACCTCAAACCAGCGGAAACAAGACGGGGAAGCAGCACCCGGAACAGAAGGGGTGGATGGGGGGGCGTCTCTGTGCCTCGAGCCTCGTGTGGCCCCCCAGTATGGGGGAGAACTTCCCACTGCCGCACCAGTACAGTCAGAGATGTCCCCTTGCCCCATGGGGCTCCTGCACCAGGACCGCCCGCACAGGGGTGTCCAGATGCTCCGGCCTTTGCTCCCGTGGAGCCCCGCGGTGCCCGTCCCGGTCAGGGGTTCCCCTGTCCAGCTCCACCATTGGCCAGAGGGTCCACAAAAAGGAGCAGGGAGTACACGGGGTACCCCCCCATTGCAGCTCTTTCTGCAGCTCGCACCAGAAGCGATGGGGAAAGAGCCACGTCTCAAGAACCTCACAGCCCCCAGGACCCCTTGCTCGTGGCCACTGCGTGCCCAGCGAGCAGCATTACCTCTCCGGTGGGCGCCAGCGGAGCCGCTCACCTCCACCCCTGGAGCACTGGCACCCGGAGGGAGCCTGAGCCCCGGGGGCTGCGGCCACAGGGCCCCCGCGGGCCCATGCCACGTCCAGCTGAAGTGTGGCCGCGCTGCCGGGCCCCCAGCCCCGCTCGTGCTGGGCTCGCTGCAGCCCAGCCCAGCCCCGCGTGGCCCCGCCGGGACTGCGGGAACCTGAAAGTCCTGCTGGAAGAGGACGAGCCTCGGCAGGTTGGGGCAGCGGGTGCCTGCGCCCGCCTCCCCGGCCTCGCACCCCCGCGGGGACGGCAGCGAAGCCTGGTGGAGGTAGCCGGGATGGGAACTCGGGGTGCTCCGCTCCTCCAGCTGGGTGCCCAGGGGGCGGCAGGGGGTAAACGAGGTGTGCAGATGCCTGGGTTCACTTCCTACTTTGGGAAAATCTTTGGGGTGAGTAAAGCAATGTCATTTTTCCTGTGAGCTGTGAGGACCAACAGCGTGCCTGAGCATCACCCTGAAAAACAGCCCCCAGGGCCGAGTATTGCTCCCCACAAACTGCCCTCTGGGTTCAAGCATCACCCCCACAAACAGCCCTCCAGGACAGAGCATTACTCCCATAAACAGCCCCAGGGACCAGAGATCCATCGCCCCCCCAAACAGCCCCATGGGGCTATTACCCCCACAAACAGCTTCCCACAACTGAGCATTGCTCCCACAAACAGCCCCTTGGGACCAAGCATTGCTCCCACAAACAGCCCCTCCAGGGCCAAGCATTTCCCCCACAAAGCTCCTGCAGCTGTCCCAGGAACCTGCCTCTCTGGGGTCTCCATCCTCCACCCCAGGCTGCTCCAGGATGGCTGTGGGCAAGAAACCCACCAAAGCCAAATCCCTGGGGTCCCCTGAACATCACAGCCACACCTGAGGCACCCCAATATCTCTCTCTGACTGAGGCTGAGGAGCATCCTGCCCTGTCGGGGCCTCCTTACCTGCCTCCCCCGGTGCCCACACCGGTCCGCCAGGACACAGAGCCCTGGAAGGGCAGTGCTGTCCCCACCACCTTGCTTGGCTGGGACAGAAGCTCCTTGTGAGCACAGAAAGTAGGTTACTCTGCCCCGGATTTCCCACTTGGCGAAGGGCTGGCTGAGGGACGGGGCCGCACGGAGCCTTGGACCGGCCGCATTGTTTTACCCTGGGCCAGAGCCATCGGGGCCACAGAGGGGGAGGAGGGATGGGAAAGGGAGCAGAGGCTCCTTGGCAAGGCTGAAAGCTCGGGGAGGGGGCTGGGGGAAACACCCAGTGTTCTCCCAGTGTTCCCCAGCACGAGCCAGTGCTGACAGAATCTGGGGCAGGAGCAGCCTCAAGGCTACTCTGTCAGAGTGGGGAGCTGGAATCCCTTCATAGCCCTGTCCTTCCTCTTTTCTGGGTCCCCTGGCCACAGTGGTCTGGGGACATCATGGGCATTGTCGTTACAGCCTCCCTTATGGGATTTGGCACGTGGGAGCATCACGAAGGGCCTCTCAACACTGGGGTAGTTTAGTTTACCCTCATGCTTACGGGCTGACCACGTTCGTGGCTCTGTGGATCTCAGCCCTGCTTGAATCTCTTCTTGGAGGATTCCCTGTAAGCCAGGGATGGAGCCAGGCCCAGCCTGTGTGCTCAGCAAGGTGAGCTGTGACAGTGTGGGGCAGCTGTGGCACTGATCTCCCGCCTGCCCAGACCTTCCCAGTGCTCAGTTTCTCACAGCAGGGAAGACTTTGGTCCTTCTCTGCTGTTGGTCTCCAATTCCCTGCCCATGTTGCCTCCCAGGAGCATCCCTGTGGCATGGGGGCTGGTGCAGGGATGCTCCCAACAGCCAGAAGGGGCTGGGGCAGCTCCGCCTGGAGGAGGCTTCTTTGATCCACCCCACTCCCAGACCTGGAGCAGGGTGTGTGTTTGGGGAGATGGAAAGCAAGGGAGGAGGAGGGGTGGACTAAGGACATGGGAAGATGAAGGGGAAGAATCTGGGGGGTGGGGATGCAAGGGGAGATGGGAGAGGATTCATGGGGGGTGATACAAAGGGTGGGGAGAGCTGGGGGGGGGACGGTGAGGGGGGAGAAGGAGGGGAGGGGGACCCGA
>JAWWLV010000078.1:2194928-2244847 GCA_035041135.1 Platyrinchus mystaceus
CCTGGGGGAGGCAGAAAGGGGAGTGTAGGAGGGGTGTGAGGGCAGGGTGCGGGGGAGTCAGGGGGGATGCAAGGGGGTGTGGGGGGCTCTCTCCAGGGCCAGGATCTCAGCCCCTTTGTCGCCGTCTGGCAGCATCAGCCCTGGGGGTCCCCAAAGCCCAGCCCCTTTATGGCGACTGCCCCCGCCCCGCTCGGCCCCCCGCCCCCGCGGAGCCCCCCCGGACACCCCCGGCCCCCCTCGGCCGCCCCCGGCCCCGGTCCCGGTGCGGAGGTACCGACCTGCGGCGGGCGGGCGGGAGCAGCATCCCCCGGCCCCGCATCCGGCTCACGTCGCCATGGCTACGGCAGTACCTCGGCCGGCCGCGGCCCCCCCGCGCCGACAGACCGGCGGACACCCCGACAGACGGACACGGGGCTGCACAGCTCGAGCCCGCCCCGCACCGACAGAGCGACGCACACCCCGACAGACGGACCCCTGGCCCCGTGTGGGCAGGGTGGGTGCCCACCAGCACACGTGTGGGCATCCCCCCTCACCACCCCACACGCTGACACCCCCACCCCAAGAGGAGCAGGGACACCCTTCTGCCCCTACATGTGTTGTGTCCAACCCCTCTCCTGACACACTCCAGTGCCAACATAACTACACTGGAGCCCTTCACCCCAGTTTTGCTCTCTGCAATCGGCAACAAGTCCCTGCACCCCCATCTCAACACCTCCAGATCCACACCCCACCCCTGCGCCCCCATTTCTGCACCTCATGCCAGCACTCCAATATCCACATCCCATCCCTGTAACCCCACCCCTGTCTCAGCCTCCCATTCCCACTCACCCATCCCAGACAAGTGCTGCTGGCTCTGGCTTCCTGCACTACCTCCCTTTGGGGTGTCTCAGGAGGGGGTTTGGGGTGCAGCAGTGGCATCAGACCTCATATGTCACCCCCGCAGCACCCACAGATTTTGGTTGATGACACTTTGCCCCTTGGAACTTCCCTTTCCAGGAAGCCTGGCCCTGCTGGTGCCGGCACATCCCACTTCTCCTTTGGACCTTGCCCCCTTCCCCTTCCCAGGAGTGTGAGAGTGGGGTGCCCTGAGCCCCAAAACAGGATCCCCAGCCCCCACTTGCCCCGTCTGCAGCCACCTTCCCCGCACGACCCTGCAAGTGACTTTGCCCCCGGTCCCCACTGCACAACCACACCCGAGGCACTGGGAGGTGCCAGTCTCTGCACAAGCTGGGGTGCAGAACCAGCACCCCCAAAAGGAGCAAGCCTGGAACAGGCCCATCGCTGGGGGTACCTGCCCTGCCGGGCCTGGGGAGCAGAGCCAAGTGCCCCCCCAGTGGCTCCCTGGTTCCCGTGGTGTTCGGGAGGTCGGAGCCTTTCCCAGGAAGCTGTAAGGAGCTTGTGCCTCGTGCCTGCCGGCACTGGAGGCTTATCTGGAGCCTGCTGTAGGGACCCCTCCCACCTCACGGCTGAGCCACAGGCCCCGAGCCCTCCCTGGTCCCCCCAGGGTGCCCTGTGGGGGTCCCACAACGTGCAGCACCTTGAGGTGCAGCCTCGGAGGGTGGCAGTGGGCACAAGCTCAAATCTTAACTCCCCTTTGGGATTAGTGGGGCAGCCTGACCTTAATCCCCCCGGGTACGCAGGGGCTGGAGGGACCGGCGTGGGGCTGGCAGGGCCCCCAGCACTTGCTCAGCCATGCCCAGCTGGAAACCAGGAAACTGGTAAACTGGTAAATTGGTGGCTGCCAGACACTGGGGTCACTCCCAGCTCTACCCCATCCCAGTGATTGCTCCAAGGCTCCCTGTGCTAGACTTTCCCCCAAAAATCCTGGTAGTCCTCAGTGTGTACCCAAACCCAGGTGCTCCCACCCAACCATGCACTCCAGGGCACCTCTGCAGAGACTCTGACACTCAGTGCACAAGTGAACAAGGCCGGGCCATGGCTCCTGCTCTGGGCTCCCATCTGCCTCCTGACAGACTGTGGGGGAACCTGGAGCAGGGCTCAGCCCCATGGAACAGCAGGAGGAGCAGGAAAAACCCCACATTTACTCAGTGCTTTTGCTGGAATGGGGCTGGAGCTCTGTCACAGTCCCCATAGGGGTGTGTGAGGTCTCTGTGGGCTGTACACGCTCCCCACGGGGCTGTGCAAGGTCCCTGTGGGGTGTGTATGGTCCCCATGTGGCTCTGTAAGCTCCCCATAGTGTGTGTATCGTCCCCATGGGGCTCTGCAGTGTCCCTGAGGGTCTGTGCAGGGACCCCACAGGTCTCCAGCTCAGCCCTTCCCCAGTGTGACCCAGCCCGGGGGTGTCAGGACACTGGGGTCCCGTGGGGGGTGTGGGGAGGACCCAGGGCATTATTTCCTTGTTGCATTTCCCCATGGCAGTTCCCCATGGCAGTTCCTGTGTCTCCTGGCTTGTCTCCTCCTGACAGCACTGCCAGGCAGCAGCACGAGGCCCCGGCTTCTCCATGGGGCTTCTCCCTGCCATTCCAGAACCCGCTATTTTGGGCACAACCTCATGACTTTTGGGACCTGGCAGTGCCAGGCTCAGAGCTGGGATGGATCCCCATGGAGGGGATGGGCTGCAGCACTGTGGGGGTACCTGCCCCAGTGCTGTGACATGGGCATGTCTGAGCTGGCAGAGACAGGCGGCCAACGGGGCACAGGCAGGGGATCAGTGTGTCCCCAGCCAACCTGTGAGCACTCACCCCCACGAACTCTCTGTGCCCCTCTCCTGGGAGGGGACATGGCATCTCGCTGTGTCCCCACAAGCCCACCTGAAGCTGGGAGGTGGTAGCGAAGCCCCAGAGACCCCCTGGCACCCGCTACCCTTGTGAGCCTCAGCCCTGCTGCACCCAAACCCGGGCTGATGTGGCCCCGTGTGCCTCGGGGGGACCCAGGTGTCCGAGGGCTGGGGCAGGGGGTACCCCCAGGATGGGCAGCGCGGGTACCTACCTGGCTGTGCCTGCGCCCCGGCCGCCCGCCCGCGTCCCCTCACATCGCGGCTCCGCAGCGCTGTGCCTGGTAAAGCCGATTATGTGCCGGCTTTAAGGCTCTCCTTCTCCCCGGCATCGCCTCCCGCCTCGCTCCGGTGCCTGGCACGGCCCGGGGGGCAAAGGGGATCCCCTCGGCCGAGTGTGGGGGTCATCCCTATGGTAGGAGCAAACCCTCAGTCAGGGGCTCTCTCAGGTTCTGCCCTCTCCCCAGGCCATCCGATCTTGGGAAATATCTGGTCCCCAAAACCCCAAGGGAGAGAAGGTCTGAGCCCTCACCGCAAATTCCATCTCCTCCCCGCCTATGCCTCTCCTGGGGCTGCCCCAGATCTCAGCATCCCACCCTCGGGTAAGTCAGGGTGTGAGGGGCCACCCTGCTTCCTCCCATCCACAGTACCTGCTGAGCCCCAGCCCTGGTTGTGGGGCTAAAAGAGATCCCGGGGGGATCCCTGTGCAGCACCTCCAAATTCCCCCCTGGACAGCAATGATGACAGCACACAGCGTGGGAAGGGTTTGGCTGTATTTTGACTTTGGAAGGAGATACAGGCAGTAATACAGAAGCTTTGCAAGCATGGATACAATACACGGCCTCACCGGATCCTGCTGGAGCGGGGGGCTTGTCCTGGGACCTGATCCTGCCCTCCCCTGCACTTGAGGCTGGGGGGGCTGCAGGCATTCCTCAATCAAGGCAAGAAGCCAAGATCTCTGTCAATAGTTGGATGGACCTTTGCAGAGGGGGAAACTGCTCCTGCAAGATCCCAAAATCCCCCTCACTCAGACAAAACACCCTCCTTGGTGCCTTCCTGGCAAACCAGCCCTGCCTGGACTGAGCATCCTTCACCTCATCCCTGAAACGGTTCCTGAGCTCCGGCCACCGGAGACGAGCCCGACTAACCCCAGTCGAGAAGAGCTGGGGTGAGCCCCGTTAGATGCAGCGGCCCCCAAAGAGAGGGACCTGGAGGGTCCTTCTGGTGCCGAGCCTGCAGGAACGAGGTCTGTCACCCCAGCTGCCAAATCGAGTCTTGGGATGTGGCTCTGGTGGGTTTTCACTTCCCCTACTCCATCTCCACTCGATGCCATGCGGGGTTCAGCAGCGTTCCCAGCCTGGCCCCCGCCTCGGCTAAGGCACAATTTGGCTGCTTAAAAAAAAGAAAGGGAACCCAAAGGGCACAACGTGCCTGGGATGGGGAATATGGGGAATACAGTACGTGGAGTGCTGGGAGTGCAGGCGGGCAGGGGGCTGGGGAGGGGGCAATGGCCACGGAGAGACATGGGCATTGCCTGCAAGCTGCCAGGAGCCCCCACGCCAGCACCACCAGGAATCACAACAAAAAAAAAAAACCAAAAAAGAAAAGAAAAAAGGGAATTTTGGCTTCAGATCCCGAGAAAAAGGGTTGTAAAGGCACTGTGCTCCACTCGAGACAAGACAGCAGCCCCGGTGGAGATGGCTGCACTTCCCCCAGTCCTATGTAAAAAGCTTTGGCAAAAAAGGTACAATCTAAAGAGCATTTCAGCTATGATCTCCCCTCCTGCATGGCTGCTCCGTAAACATGATTTCTCGCTGTCTTTGGCTGAAGTTTTAAAAAAATTGTGAAGCTGAGAAGCTTTTTTTTGGTTTGGATTTTTTTATATAGAAATAGATTTTTCCTTTACAAAAAAAAAAAAAATCAAAGCATCTTTTAGCACTTTTAATATATATATATATAAAATTCCTGCTATAGAAAACAAAAACCCCCAAACTTGGGTTTTGATACCTTTTTTTTTTTTTTTAAGGGAAAAAAAACTTTCTTTTGCTTTGGGAAAAAAAAAAAAACCACCTAGCTGGAGATGGGCAGGAACCACAGGAATGCGCCACAGGGTTACATGATGCTGCAGTTCTGCACAGCCTGAGCCTGCGAGGGAGAAGGAAAAAGAGGAGGGTTAAGAAGAACCCAGTGCCACTGTTTGCACTGGCTGTGAAGTGCCAAGTGGGATCCTCTGCATGCCCACAGTGCCTGGACGGTGTGTGCCCAGGGCTCACCTCCACCCTGGCCCTTGGGGTGCAATAAATAACCCCCCCAGGCTGGGGTGTTCATAGCTCAGAAATCTGAGAAGTAGTGGTAGGTGATACTTGAGGGTTATAATATTGACTGAGAGTATTAATATAGAATATAGTATATATTAATCTAATATTATGTAGATATAAAATACGTGTTCAAGTGCTGAAGTGTTCACGTTACCGGCATGAACAACACCGAGCAGTGGTGGAATGAGTGTGTGGAGGGTGGAGGATGCTCAGGGTGCCAAGGGGGCTGAGTGTGGAATGGGATGGGATGGAGTGGGATGGGATGGGATGGGACGGGACTGGATGGGATGGGATGGGATGGGATGGGATGGGATGGGATGGGACGGGATGAGATGGGAGCGGAGGGGAGGGGAGGGGAAGGGAGGGGAGGGGATGGGGGGGAGCCACTATGGCCACATCTCTTTCCAATCCCTCTCAGAATCTCCAATCCCTTACAAAGAGGCTTGTCTGAGGCCAAAGAGGAAGAGCAAAATCAGAGAGAAGGACAGGAGGGAGGGGATGAGACCCCTACAGTGCTGCCCCGTTGAGAACGGACAGCACTGGGACAGCCTGGCCCCGGGGTCTGGGAATGGCACTGACCTGCCTGCGGGGACTGGAGTTCCCCAGGAGGTAGTTCCTGGTCACCAGGCTGTCCCCGAGGCCGATGCCAGAGTCGCCCATGCTGCGGTAGCTGCGGGTGACGGTCACACTGGAGGTGGAGGAGCCCGAGGACATGGTGCTGACGCCGGCGTTCTGGGTGCCCGACTTGTCGGCCGGCTGACCGCATGTGCCGCACACAATGGTGCGGGAGCGCAGGTTGTATTCACCGGGGTCCCCAGAGCCGCTGCAGGTCCCCTAGACGTGAGGAGAGACAGACAAAATGACCTTGAGCCCCTGCCCAAGTGTTCTCTGCACTGAACTCCTGCACTAAGGGTGATGGTGGGACCTCTTCACGTTAGCCCTCAAAGAGAGTCCACACTCACCCATCCTCTCCATCGTGTGGTTTAAAAACAATAAAACAGAATTGTTATTTTTGTGTTTCTAATTCCACATGACTGGGGCTGGAGTGATGCCAGTGGATGACCTGCCCTGCTGTGCTGTCCTCGTGCCCCGGGCTCTCAGCACACCTGAACTGTGCTCCTCTGAAAATATCGTCTTCTTCGCCGCCTCGCAAGCTGGCGGCTGCCCAAGGGGAAACTTGCTCTTGGAAAAGATTCAGCCTTCAGATGAATGGGCAGCTTGGCTCCTCTGTCCAGGGATAATCAATGTAGAAGAGAATCACAGAATCATGGAATGGTTTGGGTTGGAATGGACCTTAAAGCTCATCTCGTACCACCCCCTGCCATGGACAGGGACACCTTCCACTAGCCCAGGTTGCTCCGAGCCCTGTCCAACGTGGCCTGGAACACTTGCAGGGATGGGGCAGCCACAGCTTCTCTGGGCAACATGTGCCAGGGCCTCACAACCCTCACAGAGAAGAATTTCTTCTCAATTTCTTCCCAATATCTACCCCAATCTAACACTGCCCTCTGGCAGTGGGAAGCCATTTTGCCTTGTCCAAAGTCCCTCTCCAGCTCTCTTGGAGCCCCTTTAGGCACTGGAAGGGGCTCTCAGGTCTCCCTGGAGCCTCCTCTTCTCCAGGTTGAATACCTCCAGCTCTCCCAGCCTGTCTTCAGAGCAGAGGGGCTCCAGCCCTCAGAGCATCTTCATGGCTACTTCTGGACTTGCTCCAGCATCTTCATGTCCTTTTTCTGTTGGGGGCCCAAGAACTGGACCCTGCACTGCAGGTGGGTCTCACAAGGGCAGAGCAGAGTGGGACAATCCAGGAGCTCAACCCGCTGACTCAGTACTGCTCTTCAGATCCAGAGAACTCAAAGGAAAGCGGATGATGGATTCCCCATCCTGCTACTGCAGAGCCCCAGGGGCAGCATCCAGCAGATCTCTTGCCACCTCTCCATGCATGATTCCTGTGGGCATCTCATGTGCAGGACACACACATCCTGTGGGATGGGCTGGTGGGGGCCCCTGGGCTGCAGCCAGGGATGTTTCTTTGGGAGAAGTGGCTGCAGCTCTGTTCCTGGCATGCTGCCTACTCTCTGCCTGCTGCCTGCTCCTCTGCCTGCTGCCTGCTCTGCTCACTGATCCTCCTGGTGCATATTTCAGCTCCATGAGGGGAATGATGGGCTGAGAAGAAGGACAAAGCCACCTCTGGATTTGTTCCAGCACCCTTGTGAAGCAGAGAGGATGGAGCAGCTGCTGCCAAGAAGTGTCATCCATCAACGTCCGTCCACCCCGTCCTCCCGGTGACACCGGGTACCAGCTCAGCCTCCCTCTGGCTCCTCCAACACTTTTCATGGCATGTCAAGGTTGCTCAGGGTTGGAGACAACTTCCAGCAAGGTCTCAAGACCTTTTTTGGTGAGCAGGGATCTCCTCCAGGTGCCAGAGGTCTGTTGCCTTCTCTCAAGTCATTTCCACAGCAGACTCCCTGCTACGCCTGACCCTGCATGAGGCTGAGCTGCCTCCCACCCTGACTGGGACCATAACTGCATCCTCCCCGGACCCCCTGGGATCACTGGCATCCCCAGTGCCCTACTCACGTGGTGATGGCGGTGGTGGATGCTCATTTCATCATCGTCCTCATCCTCATCATCGTTGATGATCACGGTGCGGACCAGCTTCCGCATGGCCACCTCCTGTGGGGGACAGGAAGGCAGTTGGGGGGTTCAGTGCCTGCCGACTCCCCACGCCCCAGCCCAGACCGGCCATCGGCTCTCACCTCCCCGTTGGAGTTGATGAGGGCGGTGCGCAGGCTGTCCCCGGAGCCCCAGCTGCTCTGGGCTTTCCACACCACGTTGCTGGGGGGGCTGTGAGTCGCTCCAGCTCCTGACGCCCAGATCTGAGGAGAAAAGCAGTAGAAAAGTGACCTCCCAGGTCTACAGAGCCCAGAGCCCAGGAATGTGGGTCTGCCACTGCAAAAAACACCCCCCAACTGCTCTGCATCACCAGCGGCCCAGCAGGGCTCGTGGTCTTGGCTGGATCCTCCGCTGGGCAGTGACTCACCGTGACCACCTGGCCAGCCTTCAGGGTGAACTTCGGGGGGAAGCGGTAGGTGATGGGGGGATCATCCCCATTCTGCCTCTTGATCTGCCAGTTCCCCATTGCCTGGTCCTGCAAGAGAGAGAGAGCAGCGACCCTCAGAATCCCAGTTCCTCCCCAGCTTGTCCCATTCACCTGCTTATGGAGCAGGGCTGAACTTCACCCCAGGGACCCCAGGAATCCCCCTGAAGGAAACTCACCTCGTTGGACTTGTTCCTGAGACGGACAAACTTGCCCTCCAAGTCCACCTCCTCCACTCCGACACGGCCGCTGGTCCGGGCGTGGTGGGAGAAGCTGGTCCGGCTCTCGCTGTCCTCCAGCTTCCGCTTCTTGGAGGAGCCCGGGGTGGACAAGTGGCTTCGGGATCCACCTTTGTGAGAGGAAGGGCTGGGGGACAGCCTCAGCCTGGCAGGGGGAGAAGGGGAGATGGAGTCAGTGAGGACATGAGGGCTGGGACCCGCATAGCCCAGAGCTGGTGCAGCGCCTCATGCTCACCGCTCCTCCTCGCCCTCCAGCAGCTTGCGGTAGGCGTTGATCTCCATGTCCAGAGCCAGCTTGATGTCCAGCAGCTCCTGGTACTCATCCAGCTGCTGCTGCATGCGCGCCCGCATCTCGGCCATCTCCCGCTCCTTATCGGAGAGCAGGCGCCGGTTGGTCTCGCGTTCCCTGGCCAGAATATCCTCCAAATCGTGCAGCTTCGCTTCCTTGGCGGCCAGCTGTGGGGAGGGAAGGTGAGGGTGGCCACTCCACCCGGGACCATGCCCAGAAGGGGATCATCCCCAGGAGAGGACCATCTCCAGGGCAGACATCCCAAGGAACCCCTGCTCACCTGCTTCTGCAGCTGGCTCACTTCTGAGGAGAGGTTGTCGATGCGGATGCGGGTCTGCTGCAGCTCCTCGTGGGCAGCACCCACCATGTTGCTGTTCCTCTCGGCCGACTGCTTGGCATTCTCCAGCTGGGGGACAAGACAGGGAGATCAGCATCCCCGGCATCTGCTGCCCACCAGTGCTCTGTGGGACCGGGGAGAGAGGAGGGTGGTGTGGGGGGGGCTGCTCACCTTCGCCCCATAGGTCTTCTCCAGCTCCTCCTTGTAAAGCCTGATCTGGGCTTCGTGCTGGCTCCGCAGCTCCTGCAGGGCCTCGGAGAGCTTGCTCTCAAACTCCCGCTGCCGCCCGTTGTCGATCTCCACCAGCCGGGTCTCGTGGCGGCGCTTGGTCTCCCGCAGCTCCTGGGGACAGGTCAGGGGACACGGTGTCACCTCAGGAAGGGGACACAGCCGCACGGAGCAGGGGTTCTCCCAGGTGACCCCAGCACCATGGCGGCACGTTGCAGCTCACCTCGCTGTAGATGTTTTTCTGGAATTCAAGCTCTTCCTTCAGCGTCTGCAGCCGGTTCTCGGCGTCCACGCGGCGCAGCATCTCGTCCTGCAGCTGCTTCTTGGCTTCGTTCAAGGCACTTTCCAGCTGGCAGGGAATTGAGAAGGAACATCACAGTGGGCTCTGGACACCCCAGCATCCGGTATGGCTGGACACCCACCATCCAACTGCATCTGCCCCACAGCCCCCTGGCACAGCAGGGACCTGACAGCCCCCAGGTAGGGGGGGACAGAGGGGTCTCTGGGGAAGTTGGAGACAGGGCTGCCATTGCTCACCTTGGCCACTTGTCCCCTCAGATCGCGCACTTCAGTCTCCAGATTCCTCTTCTCGCCCAGGGCTGTGGAGAGTGCGGCTTCCTTGGAATTAAGCAAAGCCTCCACATCCTTGAGGCGTGCCTGGGCAGTGAGCAGGTCCCCTTCCTTCTTGGCATTCCTGCAGGGCAAAGGATGGCACAGGTTAGCTGCATGGCAGGGAGAATCATAGTCATCAGGAATGACAGAATGGTTTGGGTTCAAAGGGACCTTGGAACTCATCCAGTCCCCACCCCCACTGCCACGGGCAGGGACACTTTCCACTAGATCAGGTTGCTCCAAGCCCCGTCCAACCTGGCCCCTTCCAGGGATGAGGCAGTCACAGCTTCTCTGGGCAACCTGTGCCAGGGCCTCACCATCCTCACAGCCAGGAATGTCTTCCCAAGATCCCATCTAACCCTGCCCTCTGGCAGTGGGAAGCCATTCCCCCTTGCCCTGTCACTCCAGCCCCTTGTCCAAAGTCCTTCTCCAATTTTTAAAGGCCCTTTAGGTACTGGAAGGTGCTCTAAGGTCATGTCAAGCTTCTCATCCACCAACACCTCCAAGTCCTTCTCCTCAGGGCTGCTCTTAGAAACTCGCCCTTGAACTGTAACTCAAGCACACAGAGAATCATGTCCACAGCACTCTGATCACCCCCGAAAGAGTTGCAGGATCACCCCTAACACCCACCCACCGAGGGGACCGGCAGGTCCATCCAGCCCCAGTGTGAATACTGGAGAGCAGGAAGGGCTGGGGAGGACTGGGGGGCCAAGAGGTGTCTCAGGTTGCAGCCCCCACGTGTGATAGGCACACCCATGGCACGGCTGCACCACGAGAGACCAGCGCTGACCAGGCTGGGGCTGGAGTGGCACAATGTCACAGGGTGGAATGTGATGCAGCGTGGTGGGGACACTGGAGCACGTTGTGGTGTGACACAGCGGGGCACAGTGTGACATGGTGCAGCATGGTGTGGTGTGGCAGAGCACATGATACTGTCATGTGTGGCACACTGTAGTGTGGCATCATGTGACACAGGGCTGGATGGCACAGCAGCAGCTGGGGAGGAGCTGGAGATGCCCTGTAGCCAGCACTGCCCTACTGAGGCCAGTGGGCAGAGGAGCCTGTGGCACCCTGGCAGTGCCAGGAGCCTGGTGCCTCTCCTGGAGCAGAATGGGGGGCACTGGCTGATAAGCAGGGACTGGGGGCTGCACTGGGGTGGCCAGACCTCACCACGAGCTCAGCTGTCACTTGGTGGGGGAGAGCTGTGGCACCTCAGCCGCCCAGCACAGGGCTGTGACAGGTCTCCCGACCTCCAACATCACCGTCCAGACTCCTGCACCATCCTGGCTCCCACTGCCCCCCTTGCTTTTCCAGCCCTCTGACAGCAGGTCAAGGCCATTCCTCACAGCCCTGCTGTGTGACCAGGGAATCTGATCTGACTGTACTACTAAAATGCAGCCTCGTGCTATTTTGGTAGGTCCTATAAAAAGACAAGACCCAAACAGCCCCCAGCAGCCACCAACCCCAGAGTGGGATTGTCATCCCACCTCCCTCAAAATGGGATGTGGGACAGGGGGAGGTGGGATGCACCTCGGGACCAGTGGTGGAGCCCCTGGCTGTGGGTGAGCGCTGGCCAAGCACTGGCTGCTCGCCAGCCCCGGGGCACATTCCTGGGGTGGGGAGTGCACACCCATGCCATGAGATCATGGGTCACAAATACCAGGCAGCGGGTGGTGGCACTCAGCCCATCCCAGGGCAAGGTCCAGACCACCAGGAATGGGACCCCAGCACCAGCAGGGATGTGGGAAGATCCTGGCTTGGCCGATAGCAGATTTTCCAGCATTTCTTTCTGTCTCCTGATCTGAGCCAGCACGGAAAAGTCATTCTGTTATTTTGCAGACTAAACCAAAGGTTTCAAAATCCCAGGCTACTGTTTTTAAGCATAAACCCCACTTAATATCCCAGGATGAATTCTATGTTAAAAGAGCAGGAATTCAGCTTGATGAAGGACAGTTTAAAAAAATCACTATTCCTAAATGTACAGTCACAAAATTCAGAACCACTTAAAGTGCTGCTCTCAGGAAAAGCAGAGCCCAAGAGCCTCTGGGAATCCAGGAGCAGCTTGCAGACTTTTTCTTGGAAGTGTGTGAAGATTCATCTTCTGCCTTTGTTTCCATTTCTGAAAGTTCCTTTCCCAGCCCAGAACACTCCCTGTTGCAGTGCAAAGGGCTCAGTGTAACATGTCGGATCTATGATAAATTATATGACGTTTTTGTGGTCGGATTTTCATATCATATTTTCAGTGTTTGGGACTCTCAGGTAAGAGGGTCTCAGTGATGTGCACAGAGTATGATTTCATAGTCCATGAATTCCATAAAATAGCCTTGTTTGTGCCTAACTAGCATTTAAGCAATCTTGAGAATTTGGAATTTAGCCTGCAGTGGAATAACTGACCAAGAAATGGTGCTGGTCCCCTTTTTCCAGAGAACTACGGTCCCACTTGCCGGAGCTGCTGCTGGAGCTCCGTGCTGGGTTCTTCCTGCACAACCCACTCCTTTCATGCCAGTGACTCACAGGACAAGAATGCCAACTGGGAGCAGCTCCGAGGCTCACTGCAACCAGTGTTCGAGATCCAGTGTTCCCATGTGGCCGTGATTCGTCCCCACAGCCAGCGTGGCCACCCCGGCACTGCCAGCGGGGTCCAATCCTGCCATCCCTGAGGGACTGAACTGCCCTGTGACTCCAGGAAGGGCTCATCCTGGCGTTTTGCTGCTGCAGCTCTTTGCTCGCCGTGTTGGCTGTGGAGGTTTGCGGACAGCCGGGGGCACCGGCTCTTCAGGACGGGGCTCTGGAACGTCCTGAATCCTCCAACTCTTTCAGGGACAGGAGTTTCATTGATAAACAGAGGGGAAAATGCTGATAGTTACACTTGTGTCTCCATCAGATTGTCCCTCTCCAGGGAACAGAGGGACTCAGGGCTCTGGGCACTGATGCCTGGAAAGCCCCATGGTAAATCCCAGATGACTCAAGGACAAATCACTTTGCCTTAGAAGCCTCTCATGCTCAGCTCCGGGTTCCACCATGAGGAGCAGAGTCAGGAGCTCGGAGCAGCTGTGGGGCTGAGGCTGGGGGCAGATCAGCAGGAGGGAGAGGGGTGAGAGGAATCCTGTCCTGTCCTCTGCTCCGGCAGGTCCAGCGGTCTGCGTGACTCGGCTCCCTGGGACCTGAGCATCTCCCCCCGTGTTCCTTCCAAACACACCATGACCCCGAACGTGGCAGCAGCCTCCAGATGAGCTGTCAGCCCACAGGTGAGTCCTCTCTGGTGCCAGGGACCCCAGTGCCCACTGCTCCATGCCAGCCCTGTTGATCCCCACTCCAGCCCAGCCAGGGCTCTGAGTTTTCCCTTCCCTCCCCTCAGGTCCTGCTTTTATTCCCCAGCAACCTCCCAGGCTCCAGCTGGCGCTCGGCTAAAAATAAAAACTTCCATGGCAGCTGCGTCGCTCCCACTCCCCTGGAGAAGGGGACAAAGCCAGACCTTCCTCCTGCTCCCGGAGGGTTTCACTGGCCTCCCCATCCTGCCTGCCAGAGCCTTGGGATCTTGTGATCCCAAATCCCCCAGGGAAAAGGGAAGCAGAGACCCACGCCAGAGGGCTGGCTGCCTGTGGGCAGGGGACATGGGCTCCGTGTCCCATAGGATTTGATCCCCTGTGCTGGGACAGCCGTGGGTAAAAACAATCCAAGAGGAGAAAACACAACAGAAGCATCAAATCCTCAAGAAACAAATGTCTCAAGAGAAAAGATGGAGGGAAAAGGGGCCTCAAGACGTTTTATTTTTAGCTTTTAAAAGCAGGAAGGAGGAAAAAAAAAAAAAAGAATGAAAATTGCAGCTGAGCTGCCAGAAAATCCAAATGTTAATGGAAAGTTGGATCTGCTCTGGCTGCGCTCAGCACTGACAGACACGAAGCTGCGAAGTCAACGCGACAGATTCAGAGAGAGCTCAGGGACAGCCCCATTGAGCAGGATCTGCTACTGCTTGCCCCTACTCTGCCCCAAAATCCCAGCCTGGAAACCTGGCAGGTCTGGGCTCTCCCTCTGGAAAAGTCAAGACAGGACAGAGTCTCCAGAGCTCATTGAAGCAGCTTCAGGCACAGGCCCACCAGGCTGCTGGGAAGATGCCAACCCTCTCTGAGACGCCAGAGCCCACTCCATGCATTTTTAGGAAACACCCTTTGGTTTCCACCCTCCACTATTAATCCCTGTGAGTGCTGCTGAAGCTTGGGCAGCAGTGGGCTTCACACACTGGAAGGGGACAAAAGGATGGGTTGGAGCCAGTGGAGGTGCAGGCATTTCCCTCCTTCCCTGCTCCAAACTGCAGCTGCCCCACCCTGCAGAATGTGCCAACTCAGGGAAATCGCCGGCTCATGCCCCATCCATAAATCTTTATGCACATTTGAAAATCCCCTGGGACTGCAGGTTTCGGTCCCACCTGGCTGCCAAGGCCCATGTCCACCTGCTCCTGGACACACTACTGTAGGACTGAGAATGCTATCCCAGGAAAGGCTCTTGACACATTTACAGCTTGGCAGCCCAAGGTGGAAGAGGCAGTGTGTGCCCTCGGAGGTCTGTCATTGCTGGGAGGACCCAGAAAACCTGTTCTGCCCCACCTTGAGCTGGCTGCTCTGCATGGCACTGCCTTCAGTGCCAGGGATTGGCCCCAGGATCACTGCATGTATCCCAGGGATAACTGTCCTACTGCAGGGATCGTCCCCCTATACCAGGGATTGTTTGTCCATCAAGGATTGTTCCCCCATCCCAGGGACCAGAGCCCCACAGGAACAAGCAGCAGGGACAGCACGAGGAGGGGCAGACCTGGAAAACCTCTGTGGTGGGGCAATGGGAATGTGGTGAAGCAGCTTCTCCCAGCTCCTGACTCATTTGTGCCGCAGCAACTCTGCCAAATCACCAGGATAAACACAGGCTGGTCTCCTAGCAGGGGAGCTGGAAATAGCCAGCGTGATGTATAGCGAGGACAACATCTGCACGGAGCCGGCATCCTGTGGGGCACCAAACCCCTGCCAAAGGGAGCTGGGGATGCCAGCGCCAGCCGCGCTCGTGGATGCGTGGAATCAGCTCCCACCCTCAGGCATCAGCGGTGCCACAGACCCTTCCTGGTGCCAGGGCCTGTGCCAGCCCCGATGCACATTCCTGGCATGCTCATCCGTGGGGCTGAGGGGCTTGTCCAGTCCCACAGGGCCCCAGAGGGATGAAAACGGCTCAGTGGCATCTGCCAAGAGCTGGATTTCCCCCTCCTGGAATTGGGATCTGGCCTTTCCTTGCCTCCTTAAAATGAACCAAAACCGCTGCTTCTTTGGAAACTAGGAAAAAACATTTCATGGGGATGCAAATGGACCCCCCAGGCTGGCACTCCACAAATCCAAGTAATTCCTGCCCCTCCACAAGCCCCACCAGGAGCCTCGCTGGCAGCTGTGGCACACACAAACTCCAGCCCGATGGGACTTGGGCACAGCAGTACCTCCAGGGATTGGCCACACATGCCTCTCCTGAAGGCTTGAAGGAGCTTTTCCCCTTTCCCTGGATGCACCAGAGCAAACACCCCGTGCCCACCCACCCCCACAGCCTCTCCCCTAACGATGGAAGAAGCACTTTGGCTTCAGCAGCACCACAACCAACCGATGCAGGAGGCGGCTGCAGCGCAGACCGACAGCCCCACAACTGCTGAAAAGCTGGAAACACATTTCCGAGAATAAATAGTGTATTAATTGTTTAGAATTAATGGTGTTGTAGCTCGGTGCTGGCTGGGGAGCCCCAGTGTCGCTCGCTCCCTGTCCGGGCTGTCACGCCAGCTGGTGACTCATCCCAACCTCCGCCAGCAGCTCAGAATGGAAATCCCAAGTCACCAAGTGACACTGCTGTTTGGGCTGAGTCCCCCCTAGTAACAGAAGGGTCCGTGGTTTTGGAGGGTGAATGGCATTACCAGAGGGGGTTTGGAGCTGGAAAAAGGGGTGTTGCCCTTTTGCCACGTGGGAGTCACCAGGGGAACGTGCAGGACTTGGCTTTTCACTGCCCACACTGCATTTTCGGGGGCAGGTTTGCATCAGGCATAAATATGTGTGTCTGCACAGACAAAGGGCAGGATTTATCCTCCATGGACATATGTCCCAGCTTGGAGCAGCATCACAACTTCCCACCAGGTCTGCCAGTGCCTGGCTGCCTGTGAGACCTCTCTGCCACCTGTGGGACCCCTCTTGCTGCCTGTGGGACCCTCTTTGCTGCCTGTGGGACCCCACACTGCTGCCTGTGGGACCCCACACTGCTGCCTGTGGAACTCCCTTTCCCAGCTGCCTGTAGCTTTTCCAGGGAGCAGCAAGCCCCAGGAGACAGATGCAAAGAGGATGCAAAGCACATCAGAGGATCAGCCACTGGAGTCCCCAGTGCTGGGAGCGCACAGAGCCTGGCACCACAAAATGAGGGCAGGATTTCCCTTTGGAACCTCCCCACCACAAACCGTGGGCTAGCTGGAACAAGACTCCAGGCTAGGGTGACATGCAAAGTGCCACCAGTTGAAATTTGATTTAGTAACTGGGAAGTGTCTGCATGGCACCAGGAAAACCTGGCCAGTGTCTGTGCAGGTCCGGAGGGGATGGGCTGAGCCTGGGCTGGTTCCTCCCTTGCAAAAACCACATGTTCCACTGAAAAAAAAGTCACCAAAGACGAACAGACTGCGCAGAGCAGAGGTGGAGTCACCATTCCTGGGGGATTTAACAGACGAGTGGATGTGCTACTTGGGGACATGGGTTAGCGGTGGCCTTGGCAGTGCTGAGGGAACAGCCAGACTCAGTGATCTCAGAAGACTTTTCCAACCTAAATTGTATGATTCTATCTCTTAATAAACCTGAACATCTGCTAAGAACACTACAATCAAACACTGGGCAATCCCCACCAAACCCATCCATTCCAAACATGCCAGCCTGCCTTCCCTGGCTTCCCATGGAATTTGAATTGGGTTATCTAAAGGACACTTGATTGAATTAAGCCATCTTAAATATAGATTAAAGCAATAATGCCCTTCATCAGGAAAAAGGAACTTCCTAAAAAAAAAGCCTGGAATTGTGGTGGAAAGAGAATTTAGAGACATTACTTAAATATGTGAATACACCACCTTCCATGCCACACAATTCCACCTTCTGAGTTTCAGTAGGAAAGGCACAAGAAGAAAGCTTGGAATCATGGAATATCCTGAGTTGGAAGGGATCCACAAAGACCATTGATTCAAACTCCTGCAGAGGACATCCCCAAAAATCCCACCAAGAGTGTTGTCAGCTTGTTTTTCCAATCCAGAATTTCCCAACAATTTGTAGGTAGTATATGATACAAAAGCCTGACTAAAGCTTTTGGGAAGAGGAGGGAAGAAGGAACTTCCAAGTCTCACCATTGTGAGAATATCATTAATATAATTGTATTATATTTAATGTAACAATAAATTAACAATTACACTTTGGACTGGATGAAATTTAAGGAGTTTTGCCCAGCCTTGACCACCTCACTGGGATGCAGCAAAAACCAGTTTTGTGATAACTGGGCTAACTCTCAATGGGACAGTTGTGGGTCTTTTTTTATCAGCTCCAAGTGTTGCACCTCCATGGAAACCCCAGAACTTTCCATTCACTTCAATACATCCTTCTCCGGATGAACGAGAAACGCCAAGCCCATAAACCACCACCTCAAAGGATGAAGACAAAGCACAGATTCCCGGTGTTTCCTTGGGGGATTGGGCATGGCCAGAGCCTTACAAATGGAGTCAAAAACAGGGAGCTGAGTCACTCATATTAGTCACGTCTTCAGCACTGGGAGCACTGGGGGGAAACAGTCACGAGCTCCTGTTTCACTGGGAGCTGGCAACACAGCCAGGACCTGGGGCAGTGGAGAAGGAGCAGGGATGCAACCCCAGCCCCAGGAGCAGGAAAACATGCTGCCACCGTACAGACATTGCCTCCTTTCCCTCTGCTCACACGTGTGGTCCCTGAATGCAAAGGGGTGATGGGAAGGGATGAGGAAATCACTTTGTACCTGCTGCATCCTGACCCACAGTGGGAACAGAATCCCTGCACAAGGTGGGACAAGGTGGAGAGGAGCCAAGAGAAGCAAAACAAGGAACAAGCTCAAGGCCTCCTTTTTTCTCTCTGGTAGCAGCAGCTCACCTTGTTTTCCATAAGTCCGGGTACGCAAAGCTTCGGGCCAGCAACATTTGCTTAAGAAACAAAGCGGGGGATTGTTGGATGCAGCTGCCACCCATCTTCCTGGGAACAAAAGGGTTTGCTATCCCGGCTCCAGCAGTGCAGATAAAGGCAGGCGAGGTGTTTACACTGCCACAAGGTCTGTTTGCGTGTGGCGGTGGCAGCGAGGCCGGCGCGGAGCTGCTTTGTTTGCGCTCCGATGGCCGCTGTGAGTCAGCACCGGCACTGCGAGCTCCAACCGCTGTCAGGGTGGCTGCTGGGATGGGATGCCACTGGCAAAATGCAGGGATGAGCAGCGGCCAAGGTGAACGCCAGTGTTTTGCTGTGCTCTGCCATATGCTCTGCCCACTTTCCCCTCCAGCCTGCACTGTGCCGGGACCTGCTCTAGCACGTGGGCAGGAAACAACCACTTCCCCAGAGTGAGGACTGAAGATGTGGCATCCCTAGAAAGCACAACTCAGCCCCTATTGCTGCTTGCACAGAACCACCCTGCAAACAGGGCCCACGGGAGTGGCTCCGGTCTCCCCACCACCTCCCTGCCGCTCAGCCCCACATGCCCGCACCACGCTCACCACCAGGCAAACACAACCCAGCTTTTTCCACAGGAATGGCACAGCTAAGGCTGGGCTGCGAAATGTCTCTGCCCTGCAAATGGAAGGGGGGGCCACGCAGATGGCAAAGCACGATGCCAAGGGGCAAGGCTGCTCTCCACAATGCTCCTGTCCCCCCCTAAAGCCCACAGCATGAAGGCTCAGCTTGGAATGCTTCCTCTGATTTCTCCCCGCTCAACACGGTGCACTGCAGCGGAGCATCCTCACACCCCACAGATGCTGCTGGGGAGCAGGTTATCAGCTGTCATGCCGGGAAGGAAAGGGCAGGCGAGCATGGCTGGCGGAGCCCCCCAAAACGCGGCCCCGCAGTGCCACACCCTGCTCCAGCCCGAGACACGCGGCTGAGCGTGACTCATCCCCCTGCTCTGCCAGGGCTGCTCCAGAGCCCTCCCACAGCCACAGCCAGCCCACTGCACTGCAAAGACAGGGGGACATGCAGCTCTTCCCAGTGGGGACTGGGAGCTGCAGTGGGGCAACTGGCCACCCTCAGTGCCCACGGGCACTGGGGCCAAGTTTCCTTTGGGCTCCCACCCCTCTGAAGCCCACATGTTACACATCACACCAAGAGCTTGAATGTTTATTTGGGCTCACGTAACTCAGAGATGGGGTTTTAAGGGAGAAAGTGTGTCCTTACACTGTTATTAAATAACCCCCCCCCCACAAACTGGAAGTTCTGAGCTCCAGTCAAGCACCGCGGCAGGGAGACGCCAAGCTCTTCCTGACCAGGATGGTGGCACTAAACTGGATGGCAGGAAGATGCCAGTGTGGAAAGCAGGAGCCAGAGCAAGTGGCTAGAGGTGGCTGCTGTCCAGGAGGGTGGAGAGACCTGTGCTATCAGAACCTTGCTCCTACAGAGGTGCTTCTGAACCACTCACAGTCCCGACACAAAAATTCAACAGCTTCAGGAGAGCCCACGTTTGCTCCTACCCTGGCTCTGTCACCTCTCTGCAGGTTCATGGCGCCAACATCTGCAGTTGTGCAACCCTGTAAGTAAGGAAGGTAAAGTACAGGTAGGGCAGCATCCACCTTGCACCCTGGGTGCTGGGGAACTGTGTCCCTGCTGCTGTCACAACTCCTGGCTCTACACACCATGGGAAGGTAGAAACAGGGCATAAGGACTGTCTGCAGCTTGTGGAGGACACCCCGTGCCAAGGGCACCTTCACTTTCATTGGAAAAATGTAATTGGTTTATGACCAGGAACGTGCAGTGTTGACTCAGCCTCGCTCAGGAACGGAGGTGTCCCAACCCCAGCTGGGTTTTGTGGTATCTCTGTGGGTTGGGTTCACTGCACTTCATTAACCAACTTCCCCACCCTTTGGCTCTCCTCAACACCCACAGACCTGCATCACACCATGGGTTCACAGACATGCTGTGACGTCCTTCACATACAGGAACTAGGACATATATACATATTTTATGGAGTGATAGGGCAAAGAGGAATGGTTTCAAAGTGAGAGGGCAGATTTAGATTAGATATTAGGAGGAAATTCTTCCCTGTGAGGGTGGTGAAACACTGGCCCAGGTTGCCCAGAGAAGTTGTGGCTGCCCTGTCCCTGGAAGTGTTCAAGGCCAGGTTAGGGCTTGGAGCAACCTGGTCTAGTGGAAAGTGACTCTGCCCATGACAGGGAGCTGGAATAAGATGAGCTTTAAGGTCCCTTTCAAACTAAACCATTCCATGATTCCATGAACTTGGGCTTCTCCCGGGTGGCCGAGAGCCTGGCTGCCATACAGAGGTCTCTGCACTCAGGGCTGCAGCTGCCACTACCCCAAGTGGGGCAGGGGGACTGTGCCAGCCCCCCACAGTTGTTCAACTTCACACTGGAGCTATTCAACCCTGGGCAGGGAGGGGAAGGGAGCAGAGGCAGGTGGGCACCCAGCCCCGACAGTGAGTGGCTGTGGCTGTCTGATGGCAGCTGCAGACAGAGGCAGGTTTCACATGGCACAGCCTCAGCTGTTTGGGAACGTGCTGAGCTCATCACAGAGGAACAGGCTCAGCACACAGCCCCACAAAGAGCAGGATGGCGAAACAGGTAACACAGCCAGTGGCAGAACAGCGGGAGGTAATTCCCAGCTCATCCCAAACCCACCAGGCTGACTCTTCCTGGGCAATCCTCTGTGCCAGCCCTAATTTTTGCCAGGACCAGGGGGAGAGCTCTGGTGACTTCCTCCTCTGCTGGTTGCCAGAAGCAGGAGAGGAAATTGCAGCTCCCAAAGGGCACAAATTCAGCAGAACATGGAGCTGGCAGCCACTCTGTGTGTTCCATCCCAGCCACGCCACCCTCTCCATCTGCCTCCCTGAACACCATGCTGGGAACAACTTCCAGCTCTCTGGGCTCCAGAGTTTGAGTGTTGACGGCATTCAGACAAGTGAAGTGACACGTGCGAGGCTGAAAAACACTTGTGGCAGCACACGGGACCAGACCGGGCTGGGACAGGATGTTGGGGATGGATCCCT
This sequence comes from Platyrinchus mystaceus, assembly GCA_035041135.1. Taxonomy (NCBI): domain Eukaryota; kingdom Metazoa; phylum Chordata; class Aves; order Passeriformes; family Tyrannidae; genus Platyrinchus; species Platyrinchus mystaceus. The sequence goes on from JAWWLV010000078.1 coordinate 2,216,045, forward strand.
TCCCACACTAAACCCAGCCCTGATTCTCTTTGCAATCATTTCTCTTTAATCCCCAGCTCCAAGGATAAGGTCCTTAATTTGAAGAGTGAATTCTATCAACATAAAACTGTTTAAGGCAGAAGGATTTCCTCTCGCTCCCCTCCTCCCCCAGAACAGCAAAGGGAAGAGCCGTGGCTGGAAGACGCTGGCAAACACAGCAATGGGAGCGGGGCCACAAACCGAAAGTGCTGGAGCCTGTTCCTCTGCTGAGGTTGTCCTTGGAAAAAGAGGGGCTGGATGTTTGCACAGGCAAGAATTCCTCCCTCCCAGGAGCCCAGCCATCCCGAGCTGTTGCCTGCAGATATCAAGGGAAAACCAACGTTTCTGCAGCACTGGAGACTCATGCTGGCGTGTTTAAGAGGGTCCCAGAGGGGCACGGGGGTCCAGCCCAGCCCAGCTCTGTGTCGCCAACTCCCCCAAAGCATCCCCAGCTGTACAAGCCGCTCTTTGTTTGCTCCAAAAGGGCAAAGCCTCCTCCCAGTCAAAGCATTCCCTCCCTGGCAGGGATTCCACGAGGCAGAGCGGGGGAACAGCCCAGGAGCCTGAGGTTTCACCCTACGCAAAGTGTTCCAGCACAAGCTCATTGCTGCTGAAAGAAGGGCCTGGCCTCATGGCAGCACTGAGTCTTAATTCCCCTCCCCCCCTTTTTCAGCTAAATGGGTCCCATTTATCTGCTCCTGCCTGGAGGGTCTTCACTGAACCCAGCACGGGGCGAAACCCCCCTGGGCTGGGGAAGGGCTGTGGGGTTCACCTCCTGGCACCCCACTGCTGCCGCCCTTGCTCTGCCCCTGGATGAGCTTCCTCCCTCCACAACAACCTTTGGGAAACAGGAGATTTGTCCTCATTAGGGCCAGGGATGAGGTCTGGGCCCCGGGAGGAAGAGGCGCTGCCAAGGCACCGGCTTAATCGGGTTAGGGGCTGCAGTTCAGGAAGACATCGCTCATCAGCTGCAGTGTTAACGGGGGCTGGTTCCTGCCTTGGAGGAGGGAGCTGGTCCCTGCATGGCCAACCCTCACCCATAGAGCGGGCACTGAACCCCCCAGAGGGCTCTCCTGGTGATGGAGGTGCCCAAGGACTGTATCCTACACCTCTTGCACTGACAAACGCATCACACATCTGGTATGGGGCGAATCCTCATGGAGCAAGGCACAGGCTGTGGCTCCTGTTCACCCTGTGAGTCAGGAGTCAGCTCAAAGAGTGGGGGTGATGGGCAGAACTGAGCACAGAGCATCCCTCCAACCACCCAGTGCTGTGCTGGAATCCAGGTGTCCTGCAAGAAGGGGGACAGGAGCTCGAGGACACCAGACAAGGGCATTTCAGACTGGTCCTGTCTCCCCCCATGGTCTGGGAGTGGATGATGCTGGTGCTGCCAGCACCCCTGAGTCACCAGCCACCCTCACCACACCCTCTGCTTTGCCTCAAGCACGGCTCCAGCATATCCACAGGCCATCAAGAGCTGGGGACACACATGGAACAGGGCCAGGCAGTGCTGCCTGGAGGTGTCCCTTGTGCTGGGGCACAGCCAGCACCAGGCTGCACAGGATCCCTGTGCAAAGAGCCGGGTGGGCACTTTGGGATCACCACTGGGAGAAGCCAAACAGGCAGTGGAAAGGTCCAGCCCAAAGGCAAAGCAGCTGGCCAGGGACAGAGGGGTGGCAGGAGGGAGAGAGCAGGCAGCTGCCTGCACCTCCTAACCCAGACCCTCCTCCACCCATGCAGCTCTTGCAGCAGTGCGTCGGTACTGGTTAGACTGGTCCCCTGTTTGCACAACCTCTCCCCCTCCAGCCAGCATCTCTTCCCCCACCCCAAACAGAGAACTCAGCACCCGGCACTGTGTCACATCCAGACACATCATGCAGTGGCATCCCCGGCCCCCCACCCTCCCTCTGTGCTGGCGAGACAACCCCTGTGGTGAGCAGCGGCGATGCTGTGGGTGCTGATAACAGCACCCGGGTGCCTGCCCTGTGGGAGATACCCCGGTGCTTCCCCAGGGCTGACGGGCACAGTGAGGGATGCAAAGGGCTGCCAGTTACTTATTAGCCAAAGTGTCACCGTGTCAAGGTCAGCAAAGCAGCCCCAGACCAGGTGCTCGGGGTGGGCAGGGAGATCCGGCAGAGCAGGCACATCCCTATGCAATTGGATGTCAGGGAGCAAAACAAAACCTGAGCAGGTCCTTCCTGATCCCACCAACAGTTCCAACTCCTTCAGAGTCAGTCTTGTGGCTGCCCCATTCCCCCACGCCCCAAAGACTCAGGACACCACAGCCAAACTGAGCCCGAGGAGCAGCATCGCGGCTCGGCAGCTGATCGTGCCCTTCTCTGAGCAGCACTGCCACAGCAAGCGGGTGCCCACGGACACGAGACAAGCTGCAGCCCCTTTGCAAAAGTTGTGGGGACTTTACAAGGGTTCTGGGGGTTGGAGAGCAGCCCCAGTACTGCGCCCGAGGAAGTGGGGACACACCAGAGGCAGGAATGAACAGCACCGGCTTCCCCCGCAGAACCGCTCTTCCACCTCACCGCCCGTGACTCAGAGACGACTCAACACAGAAACACCCCTGTCCCCCAGAGCCCTGCACACCAACCGCTCTCCAAAACCCACCGAAACCCACCTCCCAGCCACGAGCTGCTCCTTGGGAACCCCCTCGAATCACAGAACTTTTTTCAGGGGTTTTGTCAGTGCTCAGGAACACGCACACGAGCTGCCGGAGCACAGCCCATCGCAGGGAAAAATTCCACATCCATTTTCCACAGGGCTGGCTCTGCAGCACAGCCAGCTCCCAGCTCCCTGCCGGCCAAGGCTGCGGGCCGGGCATTTTTTGCAGCCCTCAAAAGATCGTGGCCAAGATAGTTCTGGGTTTGCATAAGGCAGCAAAAGCCTTTAGACAGCTCAGCTCCTCCTCCCGCCAGCACCCGGATCCTTGGGATCTGGGAGCAGGGATCTGGTGAGCGGCAAGTGAAAAGAGAGAAGCTGGCTTATCCGAGGACGGAGCTGCAGTGGTGCACGGGAAAGTTAAATATAAATAAAACCCTGCACAGCTTCTGGAGACGTTTGTAACAGGCAGCACATTCTCTCCCTCCCAGTAGGTAGAATATTTATGGCATCTTCTGAGGAAAGCTAATTTTAGCCTCATTTGGTACAGACTCAAAACAAGGCGTCCAGAATAAGAGGCAAAAGATCAAATGGAGGAAGAAGGGGTTGTCCCGACACTGCCCAGCCTGGATCCGGCTGCGAGCCAAAGCTGATGACGGAAAGGGATCCGCTTGCTCCTTCCATGGAGCGGGACTCAGGGAGCTCTGAGTGCTACAGGGACACATCCTGACACTGCATGGGCTGGCAGAGCCTGGGGAAAGCCCAGTGCCAGCCCCTGCCTGCCCAGCAGTGACATTGGCCAGGGAGCCCCGTGTCCTCAGGGGACCTGCACTGGTCACCGGCAACAGCCCTGAGGAGAGGAGGGCAGAGGCACCCAGTGGCAGCAGGGAGGGGCCCAGGAGGGGGCATTTCTAATGGCAGGGAGGGAAAGAGATGAATCCAATGGGAAGTGGCTGGGGGGATTCAAGACTCAATGTGGACTGGGAGCACATCACTCAGCAACAGCTGGTGGGAGAGGGACACGGGTGCTGCCGCTGCACTGCTTCCCCCAAAGCCAGGGACCCCACAGAGTGGGAGCAGCACGGCACAGGGAGGGTTAAGGCAAACAAAACCCGAGCAGGTTCTTTAACTGGTGCCAAAGACACCAGAGGAAAATAGGACGAGCAGGCGAGATCTGTGGGCAGGACAGAGCCAGCTGGCTGGCACCACTTCCCGGGCTGTGCCGGAGCGTGTTTAGGAATAGCTCCAGAATGACGAAGGCAGAGGGGCTGCCAGCCTGGCGCTCATGCCCACGTCACACAGACCCTCCTGGGGGCCCAGGGCATGTCTGCTTAACCCCAGCCCTGAGCCTTCACAGCTCTGCTCCCCAAAACTCCCCCCAAGGGCATCCCGGCCAAAGATGGCGCTTGGAGGGAGAGCGGGAATGCTGAGAGCTTCTCTCCTCTCTCCGTCCTCACCATGGACACTCCTGCCCCAGCTGGGTCACGGATTTTTCCTCTCCCTGCCTGCTCCAGGTTGCTCCTTCTTCCCTCCCGGCTCCCTGCCAAGCATGACGACAGCGCCCATCCCGCTGCAGTCCCCCCTGTTCCCAGGGCACTCACCACTCTGGGCCCCCCCCCCCGGTTCCCAGGACACTCACCGGGCTTTCAGCTCCTTGTGCTCCTCCCGGACTTTGCTGAGCTCCAGCTGCAGCCGAGCTCTCTCCTTGGCCACTGAATCCAAGGTCTTGCGGGCATCTGCCAGCTCTGACTCGTAGGCAGCCTTGATGCCCGAGACCTCTCTGCTCACCACCTCCTCAGACTCGGTGATGCGGAGCCTCAGGCCGGCGTTCTCCAGCTCCAGCGAGCGCACCTTGTCGATGTAGACGGCCAAGCGGTCATTGAGCTCCTGCAGGTCCTCCTTCTCCTGCAGGCGAGTGATGCGGGTGGGGGACAAGGGGGTCCCCGAAGCCCCGCTGCGGGTGCTCCTCTTCTGCGAAGGCGTCGCCATGAGGTCCGGTGTCGAGGCGAAGGACACGGCACAGGTCACGGCGCGATGTCCCACGCCACCCGCCCAGCTGTCGCGGCAGCTCCCGATGTCTGAGTGACTTGCTTATATCCCAGCTGGGCTGTAACTGGGAGGAGGAGCTGCGAGGCAGCGGCGGGTGGAGTTATCCAGAATCTGGGTGGAGACAACTCGCAACAGTCACGGCCCTTCCTTGGGAAAGGAATCCCTGGGAGAAGGGGACTTGGGAGGGCAGCTCTGAGGGCGTATCCCGGGGTGACTCCTTGTACACCCCCCCTTTTCTAGGGTGATTTCCCCCACGGAGGCTGGATTGAAGCTTGGGGGGATTTGGCGAGGACAAAGTGCACCCTGAGAGGGGCTGCAGTAACGAGCACCCCCAGGACATCGCTGCCCCACACGACAGGGTAGGCAGCATCTCAGCAGCTGCCGACCCCAGGGTGTGTGGGGTCCCTGCACACCCTGAATGCAGGAGCCACAGGCTGCACAAGACCCTGGGGTAGCCCAAAATCTGGCTACCCAAATACAGTCCCAGGTCACCAAAAACACCCTGGCCTGGGGTCCCCCCGAAAGCTGAGGCATCACAGAGCCCTGGGGCATCAGAGGATTCCCCCTCCCCCCACCTCCACAATGGCTTTGCCCAGTTCTCTCAGCACTAGCTACCCCCACTTCCCAGCTATCCCCAGTACTAGCTGTGGCCAGTTTTATGCTTCCTCCCAGCTGTGCCAATTTGTAACTCCACAAATCCTGAGCACCAGTTAAACCCAGTTTCCCCCCACCCTAATTCCCTGCACTGTTTCCTGCTCTCCTACCTCCAGCCATTCCCAGTCCCACCAGTACTCAGCCATCCTTCCAGTATGTCCAGTTCCCAGAATGGGTGATTCCAGGTCCTCCCAGGTGCTGGGAGCAGAGTTTGGGGTGCTCTGCCTCCCTTGAAGCGCTGCCAAGACTCAGGCAGCTTGTGATTTCCAGATCTGCCACAGACTTCCTGGCACCCCCAAGTGCTGCCATGGCAGGGGGGCCTCTCAGACTTCACCCGTTTCCTTGTGTTGTGCTGTGAAGCTAATCCCTCCCGTGTGGGAGAAATGGCACTGAAATGACAAGGGGAACGGAAAAGCAACCCTTTTACACCCTAGAAATGAGTGGTGGACGGGGGTCCTGGGGGCTCCAGCTTCCTCCTTGTGAGCCCCTGCTTGGGAAGTTAGTCTCTGCAGTACTGAAAGCAGGAAAGGGAGATGCCCCTCGCAGCTGGGGACACTGGCGAGAGCCAGGGCACCCCAAAGGCAACCTTCCCCAACCGTTCCCGGAGGACGGAGGGGTCCAAGGTCAAGGGCACAGCCAACATGCCGCTTCCTGAGCCGCGGCTGCCTGGCTCCTCCTGTCCCTGCTGCAATCCAAGCTCAATTTGCTTCCCGGCTCGGGGAGCGCAGCAGAGCCCCAGGCAGGCCGGGAATGACTCACACAGCAACGGAACAACACACGAGAGCACGCAGCGCACACAGACACGCACTCGCGTGTGCGTGCGCGCTCCGGCAATCATTAACGTGCTGGCAGCCCGTCAGTGCCGCCCGCCAGCACCGCAGCGGGGTGGCGAAGGGACCGCATCAAACTTTTAAAAAGCAACGATCAAACTTTCAAGCAGCAACAGCCCGATGCCAGGAATCTGCCCCAGCGCCACGACAGAGATGGGGGGGGGGCGACGGGGAGGGGACCCGGCACAGCCCTCCTGGCGCGGCCACGGGGGGGGTTTGGGAGGTGGTTTGGGGTTCTCGTGCCATCCCCCCCTCCCTTCCCCGCCCTCCTTGCACCTCCTTCCCCACCCCGGCTCACAGGAAGATCCTCTTTGCACACAAAGTGCTGTGGGCAGGGGGTGACGGTGCCCACCCAGGGATGGTCTCCCTGCGGCCCCGGGGGGTCTCGATAGGAGAAACAGCAGCTCTCTTTCACCCCTCTCCTTTGTTCAGACCCAGATGAATTCCCCTTTTCCTCCCTCCTCCTGCCTCCTCGGCTGTCCCAGGCTGCCTTTCCCTCCCCACATCCTCCCGTGCGTGTAGCCCCTTCCCTGCCGGGGAGACACCACAGCCCTGGGGACCCCCACGCATGTCACATCCCCGAGGCAGGCGAGAGTGGCAGGACTGTGCCGTGGGGCAGAGGACACAGACGGGATGGTGGTGGTGGCCCTGGCCCCACGGTGAGCCCTGCCGGGGCCGCGGGCCCCCCCAGCGCTCCAGCCACAGAGTCTCAGTGTCTCTGCCGAAGGCGGGTCTGGCCTGCGCTCGGCTCGGCTGTGGCTGCCAAACCGCGGGGCACTGTGGGACGCGCCTGCCACTGCGCAGCTCTGTTTTGTTTTAAAAAGTAACCCCTGGGTGGGAGGGAAAGCGCGTGTGCCCTTTGCCCGACGGCGCTCCCTGAGCGGGAGCTGTCTGCCAGGGTCCGGAGCGTCCGCAGGGATGCGGATCAGAGCACCCCCAGGGACATGGACAGTGGGGCCAAAGCCTCCTTGCTCAGTGTGGGAAACAGCATCCAGGGCAAAGGCAGGAAGGGACCAGCTTGGGCAAGAGCTGAAAATCACAGCTAAGGGTCATTGGCACAGCCGGTCCCTGCTCTGGCACCCTCAGCACCTCCTGGCTCTCCATGAAGCTCCTGCCGTGCACGGGACCCTGGCTCACAGTCCCACGCTTCACTGCCTGAGGGGCTGAGCCTGAGGGCTGCCCCGGGCTGGGGGAGGACAAGACAGGGAACCTGAGGGAACGTGCTGGCTCCAGAGCCTGCAGTGGTTGTTGGCAGCCCGGAGTGAAGAGCCCCTGGGGAGGGTCAGACTTTGGCTCCTTTGCAGTAGATGCTGCACGCAGAGCTTCCCAGGATGAGATGGCTGTTGATGCCCCCACACCATACCTCTGCAAATCCTCTTCTTCTGGACACAGACAGCCCCACACTGCTCTGTTCCCCACCACCCCCAGGGAGCTGCAGGGGTGATGTTCTCAGCCCCATTGCAGAGCAAGGCAGGCAAGAGCATCCTGACCCAGCACGGGCACAGGGGGATGGGGAACCCACCACCAGCACAGCCCTGAGCCGGTCACTGTGTCTGGCAAAGAGGCACTTGGCACTTGTGCGAGGCAGGAGGGTTTAACTCAAACCAGATGAACCAGGAGGACAGTCTGTGCTCCACAGCTCCAGCACGGGCACAGTGCCATGCTTCAGCCCACAAACATGGGTTTCTCCAGGTTCCATGGGCTCTGAAGGAACTCGGGGTTCAGGACCCTGCAGCAGAGCAACAGAAGGGTGAGGGGCGAGGGGTGGATGGGAGTCTGGGGCTTGAGGAGAGGCTCTCAGCTTGGGCTGTATCTTCCTCATGTGACCCAAAAGGCAGAAAGCAGCCACATCCCTGGAATTTCAACCCCCTTCCAGCTCTTTAGCCTCCAAAATATTCCATGAATACTGGGAGCCTGCAAATGTCGTGGTGCAAACACTTGTGCATGTGTGGGCAGTGATGGAGCTGGGGGTGGGGGCAGCAAGGGGAGCTGCAGCTCCAGGGCCCCCCACACCATGCAGCTGCCCCAGCACAGAGGGGAGAGGAGGGGGACATGCCATGGGGCCAGGCAGTGCCCCTCAGGGGAGCCCTGTGGACTACTTTTCCAATGGCTTTTCAGCTCTTTTAGGCTCTTAGCAAGGATCCTGGGTTTGCTTCCCAGACTGCACAGCTTTTGGCATCAGAGCAACGCAGAGCAGAGCCACCCCAGTCCCCCAGACAACTTCCAAGTGCTCTCCCCAGCCGATGCCCTCCCCTCACTCTTGGCCCCAGCACAGGGGCATTTCACCAGCTATTTCCTCTCCAGGGCAGATACACCCCATCTCCAAGTGGGGATTTTCCCTTTCCAATCCTCTCTTCTGGCCCCCACTCATCCTACTACCAGAAGGAGGAGATCCCAGCCTCCAAGTTTTTTCCCATCTAACCCAGGAGAGTTGAAAATTGCTCGGTTGGGTGCACACAGCAGTCCAGTAACCCCATAGCCCTGGCTTAGTGGCATGCCCAAGGATGAAGGGAGAGGTGGTAGCAGAGGCAAGGGTGGGACCTGGAGAAGGGGGAATGGCTTTAAACTGAAAAAGAGTAGGTTTAGATGAGCTGTTGGGAGGACATTCTTCCCTGTGAAGACAGTGAGGCCCTGGCACAGGTTGCCCAGAGAAGCTGTGGCTGCCCCATCCCTGGAAGTGTCCAAGGCCAGGTTGGACAAGGCTTGGAGTAACCTGGGCTAATGGAAGGTGTCCCTGCCCATGGCAGGGGGTTGGAATGAGATGAGCTTTAAGGTCCCTTCCAATCCAAACCAGTCTGTGATTCCATGATATCCCCATCCAGCACCCTGACCCATTGCATCACACCACGCTGACCACAAAGCCCTGGCTGCAATGGGCTTCCAGTTCCACCCCCCCCCCAACAATCTGTGCACATAAGGAGGTTGGGGTGTGTGTAGAGAAGAGTTTTAATTAGCTAATAATCTTTAATAGGGTTTAATTGCCTTGTTATAAAAGGTAATTACAGCAATACATCAATTAGAGCTGTAAAATTAATAGATTTACCAGTTGTATTTATTGAGGAGCTGCGACTGGCAGCACACAGCAGCCAGGACAGTGCCAGTGATTCTGCTCTGATATCCAGCAGTGGGAAGGAGAGCAGCCCCAGGCCACCCTGGCATGGATCCTGTTCAAGCCCCTCCACCCAGGGCAGTCTGGGAACCACCAGCACCAGCAAACTGCCCCGTGAGCAACAGCCAGACAGAGCAGATGGACAACAGGCCAAATGGGAGGATGAGGCTCTGTAGGTGCAGGCTCAGTCTCATGGGGCACCTGCCATGTCCCTTGGGGACACTGGAACAAGTCACTTCTGCTCTGCTGGAGCTCCTGGGATGGGAACAGCTCTGCCTGTGCTGGGGCAGATGTCTGCCCACACCAACCACAAGGGTGCCCACGTCCCCCCACAATCCCATCCTTCACTCTCAAGAAAAAAGAAATCCCTAAAATCCAGTGTCTGAATCCCTCTTTAGAAGACAGCAGGGACCCACTTGTGCAGGGACCCACGGGTTCAGCAGCAGAGACAGAAGCCCACCCACAGTGCCAGGTGTGCTCTGGGGTGTGCAGCCTGCTCCACGCTCCCCCAGACCCTCCCAAACCCTGAGCACGGGTAATGTGGCTGGGCTGCCAAGTGGCAAGAGATGACCCAATGGAAAATGCGTCTCATGGCTTCCCGTGAGGGCAGAGCTTTAAGGGAAAAGCTGGTCTGGTGCCGTGTTGCTTTGTGGCTCTGTTATCCAACCCCTGAGTTAAGTATGTGGGATGCTGAGCCCTCCTGCCCCTTTTCCAGCTTTGCTGAGGGTTGCTTCTATCAAGCAGGGTCAGCCTATTTTCCATAAAATCATTAGACCATGCGAACATCTGCTCGAAATATCCCATTTCACTGAAAGGAATGAGTGCAAGGTCCCAAACAAGCCAGTTTTCGGCTCCCCACAGCCCCCTGTGCTGTTGGGTTGGGGTCATGCTCACATCCTCATGACCAGTTTTCCCAAAGCAGCAGCTTGGCACGCACAGGAAAAACCAAAAGACAATGGACTGGCACTGGTCCAGGCTGGCACAGGGCAGAGGATGGGGGCTCACACACACCCCCCCGCCATCTAGGGATGTGTTCCATTAAATGCCACCTCGGAACAGCCCCCAAAACCACCGTGACCAGCAGGACCCTGGCTCACCCACATCGATTCTGAGGGGGGACCTGAAGGAGTTAAACCTCCCTTTACGCTTTGCCCAGACACCTGGGGCAAATCAGGGGAACCTCAGCACTGGTGGAAATTAGTCTCTGCTTCCCACAGTGCAGCAGCAGAGTCACCTCAGCTGTGAGAGAGCTGAGGGTCTCTGGCAGTGGGTGCTCTCAGTGGGCACTCAGTACCTCGAGGCAGAGCAGCGACCAGGGACTTCACAAATAAACCAGCAGAGCTGCCTGTGGTGATTCCTGCCCACTCTCACTGTTTGTGCTATAAAAGGATCCAAAGCAGGGATGTCCCTTAAGACACTGCCAGGCAGGGATGGGATGTCCCTTAGGACACCCCAGGCAGGGACGGGCTGCCCTCTGGATGGTCTGGAAAGGGAAAATCCCCACTTGGAGAAGGGGTGTGTCTGCCCAAGGCACATTGCCCTCTGGCCTAAATGGAGTGCTCTGGAGCTCCCTGGCCAGTCCCGTGGCATTGCCTCTCCAGCCTGTGGCACAGCCAGGGATGCCGGGGCAGGGATGTGGTTGGCGGGGCAGGGATGTGGTTGGCAGGGCAGTGGAGGTTTTCCTCCCACGTGGTCCGTGCCAGCTCACCCTGTCAGGCAGAACGCCGGAGCCTCCGAGCCCAGTCAGCACCGTGGGCGGGAGGTGGATGTGCCGTCCCCCATCCCGGCCAGAGGAATCCCCGGCTGTGCCAGCAGGCAGCAGCTCTCCAGTGTCCTTGCAGGGCAGTGGAGGTGCTGAAGGGATGTTTGTGCAGGATGGAGCTGTAGAGGATCCAGGCTGTTGGCAGGGCTCAGCCCTCAACAGTGCCACGCTGAAGGTGGATAAAAGGCATCCTGCCCCCAGGGCTCACCACAGCCCTGCTAAGCTTCCCCAGCATCCTCCACGGTGCCAGCCCAGCCCCACACTTGGGCCTCAGGGCCCAAGTCCCGGGGTGGGCAGGGCTCCTGGCACCTTCCCTCTGTCCTGGGGAATCCCCAGGATGGGCATTTGCCAGTGCAAGAAACTGCAGCCCAGGGCTGCTGCAGCTCCTACAGTAAAACAGCCATGTGCTCAAGGGTTTTCACTGTTTGGGACTTTAAGGATCCCACAAGACAAATATCTCCAGGAATGGCTTCAGGATGAACTATTTCGACTTGTAGAGTGGCATCTCCCACTTCTGCACTTTGCCCATGTACACAACGTCCAGCCCTGCCCCTCTCCCCCAGCTGCAGGGATTAAACCCCACCTTTGGCTGGGGGCTGTGGCAGAGAGCAGCCCCCAGACATCACTCCCACAGTCCTGTAGCCCTGGGAAAGGGATGGGGGCAGGGACAAGGCACATGAGCAGGGACAGTGCCAGGACAAACACCCCGGGAGCCCCACACCGGCTGTGCAGATATTCACATCCCTTTTCACTGCCTTTAGAAGGGAGAAGCAGGGAGAGGCCAGGGATGGCCCGGGAATGGTGTGTCCTCAGCACATCCCTCCTGGCATTCTTGGTGCAGAAGAGACAGAGGGGATGTACCCCATGTTCCCAAACAGCATCCCACCTCCTTGGCAGTCCTCATGCTGTTCCAGTTCCTCAGGTGGTGCCACCATCTCAGAGGGATGGCTCTGTCCCTCCTTGGCAGCTCCCCAGGGAAGGAGTCACGTCTCCAGATGTCTGTGACCACCTGGGAGCAGAGCAGATGGCCCATCCCACACTGGCAGAAGGAAATCAGGCCCTAGCACATCCAGCTGCTGGTAAGCAGCTTGAGGTTTTCTTATGCCAGAGATGTTTTATAAACTCACTGCTTCTCCAAACCCTCCATCTCATCCCTGTCTTGAGCCTGTTTGTCCTTTTAGCCACCCTGGTCCTGACAGCAACAAACCCCTCAGTGACAGCACATCCTGCCAGAAACATCCTAGACATTTTCTCATATAAAAATATCATGTTGGCTTCTTTCAGCTCGGAATTGCAGGGACATGGAAATCTCCATTCTTCCATTCTTTCCTTCTAAATCTACAACCTTTTGCTGCTGCAGGGGCAACTCTGAGCAATGCTGACAATCTCAGAGAGCAGGATCTGACAGGAAAAAACATAGAATCATAGAATCTCCTGAATTGGAAGTGACCCACAAGGATCATGGAGTCCAACTCCTGGCCCTGCACAGGACACCCCAGAATCCCACCAAGTGCCTCACAGAGTTGTCCAAACACTCCCTGAGCTCTGTCAGGCCTGGTGCTGTGACCACTGCCCTGGGGAGCCTGTTCAGTGCCCAACCAACCTCTGGGGGAAGAACCTTTTTCTGAATATTCAGCCTAAATCCCCACTGACACAGCCGCACACTGTTCCTGCAGGGACTTCTCGCCCACTCCCGAGGCCTGACTCATGCTCCCCGTGCACTTGGCACGTTGAGCCTCCACAGGCTCCTCCTGCAGTGGAACGCTGCTGGGAGCAGCCAGCTCAGCTGGAGGCTGCAGCCTCCAGGGAGGGAACCTGTGCTGCTGGGCACTGATGGGCGCCAGCACAGGGCCTGGGCCGTGGGGGCTGCCGAGCACCTTTCCCCCTCTGCACACTCTGTATTTCCTGGAGATGCACCAGCGCTCCCCGTATCCGTCAGCAGGGGAAGCTGCCCAGGCCAAATCCCGCCAGCCCCGACGGGCGTGTCCACAGCCGCTTCCATTCATTTCCCTCCACAGAGCTTTCCGCAGCAGGGCTGTTTTCCTGCTGTTTACTACACCTCTCCCTCCCGGTCCCCTCAGCTTTGCCGCCGGGGCGCATGGGAGCAGGATGGGTAAAGCTGGTTGGCTTTACCACAGTTGGTGCTGGGAAAAAAAAATAATTAAACAAACAAACGAAAAAAAAAATTGCACTCAAAATAGTGCAAAACGGAAGCGCTGGGAGAGTCCCGCAGGTTAAAGGAGAAAACGAAACGGGTTCAGTTGCAGAAATGAGAGCAGGACGTCACACGAAGCCGCGCTCACAGCACGGCACTGACGGGGGATGGGGGACTCACCCTCCGCCTGCTCCTGCCCCTGCACAGTTCAAACAGCCCCGAGGCTGCTCTCATCTGCGCTGGGGGGAAAGGTCTTTCCCCAGGGGAGGGTGGACAAATCTGCCCCGTGGGGGGAAGCTTTGGATATTGGCTCTGGGGAAGAGCCTGGAGCCCCAAAACAGCCATGGGGGAGACCCCGGGACGTGGTTTGCAGGGGGAACCAAGGGCTGGCAGGGGTGGAGCTGGAGCAGCCCCACAGCCCAGGCTCACCCTGCTGCTCATCGGAGCTGCGCCTGCAGCATCCCCAGGCGCGTGGGTGGAGGAGCAGTGGGAGTTTTCTTAATGGAGTTTGGACGTAAAAGGCAAGGGAGGCTGGAGATGAACAGATTGACATCAAAGGAAAAATGTGAAGAAGAAACGCCTCATGCCGCTTTGTCTCAGGCAGGAGAGGCTGAGTGGCTGAACGGGCCCTCCCGGCCCCACCATGAATCACTCCAGTGACAAGCCAGTGACGGGCTGTTTGTTTGCCTGTTGCCAAGGGCCCGGCGGCTGCGGGCTGGGATCTGTGAGCCCTGTGGTTCAGCCACTGTTTCAAGGGAGTTTGGGCTGGGGAAGCCAGGGAGATCCCTGCTGTGATCTGAGGGCAGAGCTGAGACCAGAGGGTTGGGTTGGACGGGACAGGATGGAGCCTGGAAAGGGGGCTGTGCTGGCTGGAGACCCCAATTGCTGCAGAGAGCAGGAGAACGGAAGATATGGGGGCCAACAGCAGCTGGAGCACAAGGTGCTGTAACACAAGACCCAAGAGCCACTGCACAAGAGGAGCTGGAGAACAGATCCCACTGGGAATGACTCACAGACAGTCAGGAAGCACCCTTGGCTCCACTGAGAGAGAGCACCAAACTGCCCTCCTGTTCCATGCTGTAGGTGAGTTCCTCCTTCCACTGCCTCCGCTTCTACCTTTGCACTTCTCAGTGCTAAGCATGGTGCCCCTCACTGGCCACTCAGATCTGCCTGGTCTGTAGTGCTCAGTCCACCCCCTAAAACATCCCTTCTACCCTCCAGTGGGGCATGGGGTCCTTGAAGCTCATCTGTCCATGATGCACAGGTCTGTGCCGCAGTTTCTCCATTTGCCAGGCTGGGTTCAGCACATTCTTGCAGCCTTTTTCCATCTTAACACCTGCGAGTTTCTCTGTATAGAGATGGTCTCTTCTAACACAGAGTCTTAGAATCACAGACTGCTTTGGAGTGGAAGGGACTTCAAAGCCCATCTCATTCTACCCCCTGCCATGGGCAGGGACATCTTTGCACTAGCCCAGGTTGCTCCAAGCCCCGTCCAACCTGGCCTTGGACACTTCCAGGCATGGGGCAGCCACAGCTTCTCTGGGCAACCTGTGCCAGGGCCTCCCCACCCTCACAGGGAAGATTTTCTTCCTAATATCTAATCTAAACCTACTTCAGTTTAAAACCGTTTCCCCTCCTCCTCTTTCCATGATCCCTCCTCCCACTTGCCTGTCCATTTCCTTCTTGCCCTTTGATTTGACCAGCAGGTCTTGACTCAGCCATGCCAGTCTCTTGTCTTCTTTCCTGATTCCTTACTCACATGGATTGAGAGCTCTTACACTCTGTGGGAAGTGGCCTTAAAGACCTGCCAACCCTGTTCTTGCCTGCTTGTCCCCAAGGGCAGTTTCCCAGTGGATCCCACTGACCAACTCCTTGAGCAGCTCACAGTTTGCTTTCCTAAAATTCAGGGCCCTAACCTGACTCTGCCTGTCCCACATCCCTCAGGGCTGAAACTCTACTGGTGCGTGGCCACTGCAGCCCAGGCTGCCTCCAATCGTGATGTCACCAATGAGTTCACTTGCTTTGGTGACCAATAGGTCCATTGACACATCACCTCTATACATGGCCCCTTGCAAATCCAAGCCCTGCTCTCTTATGAGGATGCTGGAAACTACCATAATGCAAATAAACCCACATATGTATTCGTCATTATACAGCATCATCCACACCACAGGCTCTGCACAGACCTTTGCTCTGTCAGGCATGAGGGTGGTGAGGCACAGGTTGCCCAGAGAAGCTGTGGCTGCCCCATCCCTGGGAGTGTCCAAGGCCAGGTTGGACAGGGCTTGGAGCAACCTGGGCTAGTGGAAGGTGCCCCTGCCCATGGCAGGGGGGTGGAACAAGATGGGCTTTAAAATCCCTTCCAACCCAAACCGTTGTGATTTTGTAATCCCCAGGGCCTGAGCAGTCTCATGGTTTTGCTGACACGCGGCCGAGTCCATCCTTGTTCCCTTCCCCTGGGCAGTGAGGGACCTGCAGAGCCGTGGTCCCCGTGTGGCTCTGCATCAGAAAAGACACGGCACCAAACCCCTCTCACCGCGCTGACCCGCACCCCCAGACGCGCCGCCGAGGTGGGCCAGGAGCCCCCGGGGCCGATGGCAGATCCCCGGCAGGGTCACTCCGGCTGTGCTCAGCAGCGGGGTCGTCCGGCCGGACAGGGGCCAAAGCTCAGCTCAGCACGGCCCGGCTCCCGGCAGGGCACAGGAGGGATCGGCAGCTCCATCTCGTGTCTGACGCCCGCAGTACAGAGCGGGGAGCGCAGACCCGGAACAACGCTGTCCACGGCGGCTCCTCTCCCCATGTCCCGGCTGGGGGGCTTGGGTGGGCCAGCGCCACGATCAGCCTCACCCTGTGGCTCCTGCAGGGGGCTGGGACTCAGAGATGTCAGTCGTCTCTGAGAAGCCCCAGCCTGGAGACCCAGGATGGCGTGGGGATCGTCCGGCTGCCATCCAGAGCCCTCAGGCTCCCAGCAGCTCGGGGGTGTTCGCCCCCGAGGATGCCACCCTCTCGCTGCCCTGTGCCCACGGCTCCACAGACCCCTGCTCTGGCCGCAGAGCACGTGGCACCGAAAGCACAGGCACAGCTTCGTTTTTACAGGCACGGGGCCAGAGCTGAGAGGCTGCTTCTCATTAGGGCAGCAGAGCTGGGAATAAACGGTCCCCAGCTCCCATACCGGGCTGACGTCTTCCCAAGGGGATGAGGAGAGAAAACATCCCTCTCTGGAGTCTGCACTGCCGGCAGCGCTTGTCCCCGAGCACCCAGTGCAGCGCTGGGTTGTGGGGAGCACCCCCTCGACGCCGGTGTGGGAAGGAACAACCACGTCCTGATCCCAGTGGTGGAACAGCAGCGGCAGCACAGCCCTCGCCTCCCTCAGTCACCCCACGCCGACCCGGTTCTTCGTCCAGGCCGTTTGCCAGCAGCAAAGAGAGGGGAAAAAGGCTCCCGGACAGCAGATAGTCCCGGCGAGCCCGCCAGGAGACGCGACATGCTGCCAACAGCGCTGCTGGGTGGAAGCAGGAATCGGAAACCAGCTGCAGCCCTTGCACGGAGCAAGAAAACGTGGTGCCACTGGGGAGCGGATGGGACAGGGATGGAGATGAACACGGTGCCCCTGAGCAGGGAACCACTGGAGCAGGATACACAGTCCCTTGGAGATATGGGGATGCATGTGATAGCTCCTGCACCCCGGCCTCTCCGCACGGAGCATGCCGGCTCCCTGCTTCTGCGATGGACCTTCCTGCCTCTCGCTGTCCTTCCAGCCCAGCTGCACGGCCCCAGCATCCTCCCCCGAGCACAAAACACTCCTCTGCTCTTGCCGGCACATCACTGGCGCCGGGATCTCGTTGCTCCCACGGCAGAGCGCCAAGCGATCCGGACGGGAACAGTCGCCGACAGCCGGGCTGA
The DNA here is from genome assembly GCA_035041135.1 of Platyrinchus mystaceus. Classification (NCBI taxonomy): domain Eukaryota; kingdom Metazoa; phylum Chordata; class Aves; order Passeriformes; family Tyrannidae; genus Platyrinchus; species Platyrinchus mystaceus. The sequence goes on from JAWWLV010000078.1 coordinate 2,233,135, forward strand.
GCTGCAGGTGTTGGGCTGACGGCAGCACCTCCTGCTGCTCGGGGAGCTGCCGGGGCAGCGCCAAGGCTGCTCCGATTTCCAGAAACAAGATCTCCAGGGAGGCTGCCTGGCCCAGGCACCAACTGGCAGACGTGGCAAACAGGGCTGTGGGGATGGCCTGGCAGTGAGGTGCTGCTCTGCTGCTCCGTGACCCTGCCTGGCACAGGACCATCGCCTTTTTGGCACCACCAAGGACCATGTGGGACAGGGATGGAATGGGGATGGCAGCCTTTTTGGTGTTGCCTCAGCCAGCCTCGTCCCCAATGTCATCCCAAGCATCTACCCTGTGTCTGCTTTAAGGAAGGGAGCAGGTCGGGCATGCTTAAAAGGCACCTATTGCATCTCCTGACACTGGGGTCTGGGACAGGGCCCCTCGTGTCCTGGGAGGGCAGGAGAGGGCTCAGCCATCTGAAGGGCTCTTTGCCCAAATGCCGAATTTCTGCCATGTGCGAGAACCCACCCCTTGCACCCACCTACACTCTCCAAAGCAAACCCAGGGTGGGATTTGAGGCAGGAGCAGGATAAAACCTGAGTTCAGCGTCACTGCCCTAGGTGCTATCCCTTCTCCTGGGCACTGCCCCCTTCTTTGGCTTGATACAGGGACCAGGGATGGGATGACACTGTCCTGAGCCACCTCATTGCCTCCAAGATGCTGGAACCAGGGAGTGGGAGGCTTCAGCCACTGTAGGGTGCAGGAGGGGTCTCCTGGGCTTTGCAAAAGCAGGGCAAAGGACCGTCCTGTGCTCCACTCACTGGACACCCATAAAGGAGTCTGAGCCCACTGAGCTGAGCCATACTGAAGGTGACACACTACAGCTGGGGCTGTGGAAGCCCTCAGGCATTGCCTCCCACTCCCTTTCCCCTTCTCCCTCCTGGCCATATCCACATGATAAACCCGCAGCCCCTCTGGTTCAGCATGGCCTGGTGTCCCGTGGGTGGCCAGGATGGCCAGGACCCAGAGAGCTCCTGAGGGGCAGGAGATGTTCCCACAGCTGAGGCAATCCTGGCAGTTTGGGAAGCATGTGAGCAGTCTGCAGCTCACGCTTGGATTTACACCGGATGGCCCTTTGCTGCTTGCTGAGAATCTGGCCCCTTGGCAGGCTCCGAAATGATCCCAAGCCCCCCTGCTTTGTTATTAAATCAAATCCATCTAGCCTCGACCACGGATGGTTGTTATTCGAGATCCCTCTCTGAGTGGAGCTGGGATTAGCTCCGGGCATGGGGGATTCTCCCTCCCTCCCTCTCTCCCACCGCTCCCAGCCCTCCTGCCTCTCTCTTTTGTGTTTCTCCACTTCTGGAGGAGCAGGGGGAGGAGCGGGTGCATTCAGCAGCTTTTGTGCAGCGGAGCTGCGCGGGTGTCCCTGTGGGACCGCGGTGCCTCCGTGCTCTCCCTGAGTCCTGTCTAGACATACCTGCCTGCACCCCACATCCCCACAGCAGGGCAGCCAGAGCCCCCCGAACCTGGGGACACCATGGCTGGCACGGGGGGTGACAGTGACACGGGGCTTTTGTCCCAGCCACCTGCCATCCCCATTTCTGATCCTGAGCAGCTGAAACACTGCCAGGATCTGCTCTCCCCAGGGACATGCAGGGCTGAGTAGAGTTATCCCCTCTCCCAGTCCCAGGCAACTCACCATCCCAGGGGAGCGGAGGCCAGCACGGGTTGAACTGGAGAGATGTGGGATGTGCTGCTGTGGAACAAGTGCTTTTACCTTTATAGCAAGTGCCTTGAGCACTGCTGCTTGCCTGGGCGTCTCTGCTGGTGTGTCTTAAGGCTGCAGCTTCCAGACCCCCATTGAGGAGCTGCTGGATTGAGCCTCTGGCTGGAACCTTTATGAAGATGATGGATTTCCACTGCTCTCATAACGCAGAAAGCGGTGGGGGAATGGAATTGATGGTGACCTGTCAGCACTAGGCAGAGGCCGGGGACCCAGCCAGTGTGGGGACACGTGTCTGCTTCCAGTGCCACCCTTGGGGACACCTGGACCAGCAGGGATGAGGCGACAGCATGTCTGGCTCCAGCCCCACAGGGATCCCTCGAGGTTGGGCAGATGGAGCCATGGTCCCCATGGGCTCCCCAGTGCTGGGCCCTGTGTTCAGGCTGCCAGCAATTAGTGCTCCAGCTTGTTCCAGAGTGATTGCTGGGCACGGGCTCTCACTGAGCAGTGCAGGGGTCAGGACACGCCCCAGCCCACCACTCCTGGCTGAGCTTTACTTTGGCCTCTTGCATCTCCTCTGCTGCAAACTTGTCTCCCAAGGTCACAGTGCACAGCCTGATGTGCTGGTACCTCCACTGCTGCTGGGCTATATGGTCCCCAACAAATTACACCCTGAGCCCCTCGGCCCCCAGGAGCTGTGTGTGAGGCACATCCCTCCTGGGAGGAATGACCATGGCAGAGCACAGGGCAAAGGCCAAAGGGCACAGTGTGAGAGGGACAGGATGGGTCAGAGACAAACTTTAAACATGGGCTCAACATTTAAATCTCATCTGCAAAGCAGTGTGCCCGTGTTCCCTTTCCACCCTCGGCAAAGCCTTGAACACATCCCGGAAGAGCCGACACCATCCCCACACTCCCCTCTCACACTCCACTCTCTCTGGTACCTGTACCAGAGCCTGCACACTGCCTGAGACTGGGGAGGGGACACCTGAGCATCCTGGATGGTCCTTTGCCTCTGGAACCATTGTGGCACCTGCCAAGGCTCAGAGCTTCCTTGCACACCGGCAGCAGCTCCCAGCTCACCTCAGACCTCTCTGGGATTTGGCATCCCACAGCCAGGGAATGCAAGATCTGTCGGACTTCAGCCTGACTTCCAAGTCCTGGTCCTTCTGCAGCTGACTGAAAAACATAAAAGGACACAAAGAACTTTCTGAGGGAGCGCTAGGGGCCAGGGAATCAGCAAAGCAGGAATTAACACTGGCACCTTCACTCCTGGGTCACACACAGGATACAAACATTACTGCACCTGATCTACTCTCTGGGGGGTTCTGCAGCATTTAGGCACAAAGTCTGCCTCCCACAGGAACTTTTTAATGGCACGAGGGACCCTCCAGTGACAGAGACAGTGCTGACATCCTTCCCTGGATGGCCCTGCTGGTACAATCCCCACAGGGACTGAAGAACAGCCCCCTCCATCACCGGGCCCTGCAGTAGGCTGCCAGCCTGTTGGGGAGGAGGCAGAAACATGTCCACTTGATGTGCCTGAAAAGCAGCACACATCTCCCCGTTGCTATGGAAACACTGCTTTTAAAGCAAATTAATAATAATAATTAACATGATCTATTAAATAATAGTAATAAAGGCATTAGTAATGACTTGTAATTGGTAAAGCACTCGGAATAATACACGCTTGCTCCATGACCTGCTCCCAGCACAGGAACCAGGACCGGGGCAGCATCTCCCACCCGCAGGGGAGTCCTGGGTGAGGACGAGTGCCCTCTGCCTTCAGCACCGTACAGGCAGGAGCTTAGTGGGATTCAGTGAGGGATCAGACTTTTATCTGGATAATGAGGATGTCTAGACTGATAAGAAGAAGGGTTAAATTGGCTCAGGGCCTGATTCTGCCTCGCCATGCGCTTGGTGCAGTGGTGCCTGGGCAAAACCAAGGAGGGTCGAGGCCAGGTGTCCACTCCGGGCTGGGCACAGACCTTGTTCTTCCCAGGTTTTAAACCTAGCAATCGGAGTGTTGCCAGGATCCTTAACACCTGGGAGGCAGAGGCAAAGAGAACTCTAAGAAACCTTCAACGAGCTCAAATTCAACCTGGAGAAGAGAAGGCTCTGGGGAGACCTTAGAGCCCCTTCCAGTGCCAAGAGAGCTGGAGAGGGACTTTGGACCAGAGTCTGGAGTGATGGGACAACGGGAAATGTCTTAACCCTGACAGAGGGCAGGGTTAGATGGCCTATAGGATGTAATTCTTCCCTGTGAGGGTGGTGAGACACTGGCATAGGATGCCCAGGAGAAGCTGTGGCTGCCCCATCCCGGCAAGTGTCCAAGGCCAGGTTTGAAGGGGCTTGGAGCAACCTGGTCTAGTGGAAGATGTCCCTGCCCATGGCAAGTGGATGGCACAAGATGAGCTTTAATGTCTCTTGGAGCTTGGTTGCTCCAAGCCTCGTCCAACCTGGCCTTGAACACTTCCAGGGACGGAGCAGCCACAGCTCCTCTAAGTCCCTTTGCTGTGCCTCATACAAGCCAGGCCCTCGTGCCCCACTCCTTAACCTTCACCACCAAGAGCAGCACCCAGAGTGGAGCAGTGCAAGGCTGAGCCCAGAGCCATGATAAAACACCCTCTCTTCAAGCTGCGAGATGCTTCCAAAAGGATATGGAATTGCAGAGAAAGAATAAATGCAAAGACCCGACGGTATCACCTGCCTGTTTGTGCCCAGAGTCCCTTTGCTGACAAGGTCTTCTGTGCACAGCAGAGTGAGGACCTGCTCACTCAGAATCACTCAGCATTCCCACAGGAGCCTGCCCAGACAGGCAGAGCCGGGAGGTGAATGCCCCGGGAAAACCTGGCCCTGGTTTAGGTGCCTGCATGAGAATGAACTATTTGCCAAAGCAGGTCCCCACTGTCCAGGCTGAGGCTCTGGAGAGGCATCAGTCACCCTTGGGCTGGCAGAAGCAACTGCAAATCCACTAAAAAAGCCCCAAGATGTGTACTTTGGACTTTTCCCATCCAGGTCTGACATCCAGACTGCTGGGCCATGCAGGATGCCGAGCGGCATTAGGACTGCAACACACCTGCGTGGCTCAGCCTCCATCCCATCCAGAACACCGGCAGCAACTTCCACCATGAGACTAAAATTAGCACCGACAGGAAGAGCTCTGGAGCACGACGGGATGATTAGAGCCTCCCTGGAAAGGAGGCATCACCTGCAACGTAATGACTTTCCTCATCTCTGGAAGAATGTGCAATAACTGCTGTGGAATACGATGGGGAAAACTGAGGGAGGGAGACAGGAAAAGGTGCTCCCACACAAAACTGGAGTGATAGTGCTTGTCCAGAGGAGAAAAACCAAGATCCTGGCTCTGCTAGACTGTGCCAGGGACCTGCTGCATGACTTTGGTAAAACTGTTTAGAAAGACCCAAAAAACTTAAGGATTATGCACACCAACTCCACTCGAGATTTATAAACTGCAAGTAAACACCCAGACTAAAGGTAAAAAAATCTCTTTTATATGTATTTAACTGTGTGTGTTGAGAGTGTTTGTGAATAACCACTGTCACCATTCTCCACCACAGGCAGTGGGGACAAGGCATCAATCCTTCCATCCATGCACAGATGTCCAAATCCATACTTCAGAGCTCTTTGTTGGTCTTCTTTGGCTAAAAATGTGGCTGCAGTCAGCCCACACCACCCACATCCATGCTCCTGAAAGAATACAGTTTCATTGGGCTTCACCCCTCCTATAAACCTGCCCTGTTTTCATGTAAAATGACCAATAACTGGAAGGAGTTAAAAGTGGGTGCACTGAGCCACCGCATGGGAAGATGTGACTGTGCCAAGGGAGCTCCTCTGTAGCTCAGGGAAGTACAACTGCCCCTCTGGTTGCACCTAATGCAAGTTGGTTTGACTCCATGACTCACATCCTTGTCTCGAGACTGGAAATCCTAGAATCCTAGAATCATGGAAGAGTTTGAGTTGAACAGGACCCTAAAGCTCATCCAGTTCCATGTGCCTGCCATGGGCAGGGGCTCCTTCCACTAGCCCAGCTTGCTCCAAGCCCTGTCCAACCTGGCCTTGGACACCTCCAGGGATGGGGCAGCCACAGCTTCTCTGGGCATCGTGTGCCAAAGCCTCAGCATCCTCACAGGGAACGATTTCCTCCTAACATCTAATGCAAATCTCCCCTCTTTTTGTTTCAAAGCATTTCCCCTTATCTGGCACATCCCCCTCTCTCAGGCCAGGCTCGTTTGTCAGGTAACAGGAGACAGGTAAGTCCCTTGGATGGAGCTGCCATATTTCCCTACAAGATTTCCTGGACAGAAATACGTGCACATGCGCTGCACAGCTTGACAATGAATGTGCAGCGAATCCAACACATCCTGGACATGCTGGATTTGCTGGGCACACACAGACCATCTGGCCAACACATGGGCCTTGGGCTTGACATGTCCAGGAAGCATCTGACTGATGGCTGATGCACCACAGAGCCGGTGGAAGCACATGCAAGAAACCAGTCCCACTGGCACCGCAGCGGAGGTGGGTGCGATGCCCACGGAGCTGATCTGTGGCTGCACCAGCATTTCTGGGCTGATGGAAATTCAGAGATACCAGACAAGTGGCCAAAACCCCTACATGCCCCTGGACAAAATTTAGAAGAGGGCATACTCAAGGAAACACATGATAAACCTGACCTTCTGGAAATTGAAATTGGGAATTACCTGCTTGCAGAAGATGGGATTCTAACGGGAGGAAAACATATTCCCTTGGAAAATGAACTACATGTCTAAGCAGCAGAAATAAGGCAAGAGTGTGACCTTGAAACTGAACTCTGCTTTCGATCCCAGACCTAAAATCATCCAGATTTCAGGATGAAGGAATTTCTTCAGCAACCTTAGTGCAGTTTTTCCAGAAAACCCTCATGACCAGAAGTCAAAACCTCCACAGTTATGATCACAACCAACATTGGTGAAGCACCCGCAGTCCCAGCACCAGATTGTCCCCATAGCTTAGCACCCATCTGCAGCCAATATGCTGAGCTCTTAACAAAATTGAGGGGTTTGAAAATCTGGTCTCCTGGGCCTGATCCCATGGACCTGGGCTCACCAAAACCAATGGACTTCAAGGAGCTTTGGATCAGGCTTTGCGCTAATTTACTTATCTCATAGAAGAGCTTAATTAACAAATGTTTGCAAAGCACTTTAGGATCCCTGCACGGACAGTGAGACTTCTCTTTCTGCCGGTCCTGTCAACAAAGCAAAGAGGTTTAACATCAAGGGGCAGCAGGTGAATTGTCTGGACAGTGGCAGCCACAGATGAGGCTGCAGGGACATCCTGGGCAGATCGGCCACCACGGAGGGCAGAGTCACCTTTGAACCACGTGCTTGCTTCAGGGAATGACCAGCACATGGGTCTGTGGGCTCAGAGCTCCACGGCCCCACAGGATGGGAGGAAATCCTTCCAGCTTTCCAGCATTTGGGATACTCCTGTTTTGCATGTGGCTGAGCAGTTCTCGACATGAGCTGTCCAGGGATGGGGGAGATGCTGCCTCAGAGTGCTCATGGTGACAGTACCCCAGCTCCAGCCTTGTAACTCAGAATATTCTATGATTCTATGTGAGTTGAAAATGAGGAAAAGCCTAAAAATGGTGTTCTGGTTCCAAGCAGGTGTTTTTTCCCTCTACCCTCCCCACCATCAGCTCATCACCTCAGCCTATGGGATGTGGGATGCCTTTCCTAGCAGCTGCCACCTCTACCCTGGACATGAGTTGTGTCAGGGGGCAGAGGGATGCAGCACTGGGAAGTGCCAAATTTGGCTTCAGATTGATGACACAAATTCATCCAGAAAGTTTCTCTCTGCCTTGGCTCTTGATGGTGACTGTAAGTTGCTGTTTTGCCTAAGGACAGGCTGCTGGCACCTCCTCAGTCAATGTCAGCTTTATTCCTGCCTCCCACAGGGCTTTCTGTCACCAGCCGTGGTGCCTGGCCACCCCTCCCCGACTCTGGCACCGGCAGCAGCTGCAGTTTGCAGTTTCTCCCTTTTCTTTGATCACTCTGCAGCTCGGGAAGGGACGAGGAGCACGTGACGCTGCTGCGCGATCCCGACCTCTCTGCTCAGAGGACTCTGCCGCCGTCCCTGGCTTTAATTAATACTTTTTTTCTTCCCTGACAGTAATTCAGGGATGTGGATTTTAAATCATTTGGAAATACCCACTTTTTAACTAGAAACACTGCGTTTCTGCCAAAACCCGGGCAGGGACGTTCACAGAGTAGATGTAGCTGTGCGGAGATTACACCCGCAGCAAAATCCTCACTTGCAACCCAGCACTACCTGCACCCAAAAAATAACCTTTTACCCCAATATCTGTGGAGCTGTGAACAATGCAGCCTCCCACAGCCCCACGACACGAGCCCCCGTGACCTACTCCAGCTCATCGAGCCGGTTCAAGCCACCTGGCAGCGCTAACTTTAACCTGAATTACTCCTGAAATCCAGCTTCCCCAGAGGCAGCGATGCCAGACAGGAGGTAAGATCATTCCCAAGCAGCTGCTATCACTGGGAAGAGGATCAAAGTCTTGGCTGGAGCCCAGCTACACCCCCAAAATATTGTATGAACCGAGAGATGCTGCTATCGGGGACCCATCAGGATTAGTCACTGCCCGCGTTGCCAGTTCCTGCAATTTTTCTATGAGCATTCCCGGTTGCCTGAAATTCCCAGCTCTGTGAGTCATGTGAATCTGCACAAGTAGGAATTTTTATTTTTTAAAGTAAGTTGCTAGACCTTGTGGCTGTGCAGGAAAGCAAGGTGATGTAATCAGAGTGAAATCCAACAGCCCTGGGAGAAGGTGAATAAAAAGAAACCCCATTTTCTCTATTTTTTTTGGAGTCACACAAACTTTTTAGTCAGTTTGGTGATTTCTGGGCCTGGCTCAGGCTGTTGGAACACTCAGAGCTGGATCTCGGCAGTTTGGGCTTTTTGTTTTTCCCTTTTTTCCTTTCACTTTCTGATTTCCAGGGGCACTTTCTTCTCCTGAGAGCTCTGGGACAGAACTTAAAATGGAGATGGGAAGCAAAGCTGTACCCCTAAAATAACAGGCTGCCTCCAGAGCAGGCACTGCTATTGGCCTCATGTGTGAGATCCAACTTGGACAGGTGAAAACTCCACAATTTACAGGGCAGAACATGATGGATCCCAACAGCACCACAATATGCTGTTGGCACATGTGCTCCTGCACATGGGTGCACACACAACACACACCCACACTGGGAACACCCCTGCACGTAGACGTGTGTGCACACAAACACCTCGCATAGAAACACATGGTTTATGTACATATTTCAATGTACATACCTGTGTACCTGTGCTCACTTGCACACACATCCTGTAACACGCGTGCTTACAGACACACACAATGTGTTCACCTGGTTGTAAGTGTGGAGTGTACCAGCAGGTGTGTGCAAGGTAACCAGCAGTGTGTGTGAACATCCACGTGTGCTAAATGCACATTTTTGTCTGTGTAACCTCCAGTGGCACACAGGGCTGAGTGCCTGTGTCAAAATACACCGTGTGACGTGTATGCCTATGGAGCCATCATCCATCATATCCCAACACAAACAGACACCACCTTGTAGATGAAGGAAAATCCTGAACTGCCACTTTCACGAGTCCCATCATCACATAACGGTGAAAAAAGAAACAGAAGAGTAATTCCAAGACACTATTCTACGGCCACGACCAAAATGAGTTGAGTCAAATGCAGCAGTGGGGTGGGTTCTCCTGCCCTTAGCTTTACTTTTTTCCCCCTTTCTTGTGCACATCCACAGCACAACCACCACAAGCTCTAACCCATAGCTGCTCCACACCAGATCCTGCTGCAGAGGGGACCAGCCACCGCCAGCCCCTCTGACTGGCGTCCCAGTGTCTTCCCGAGTTTGTGCAATGCATCAGGAAACCTGGGTGCCAAAACCAAACCGAAAGTAAAAATTCCCCTTCCCAAAGTGCCTGGGCAAACTCTCAGGGAGAGCTCCAGCAGCACCTTACCGGCTGAGTCAGTGGATGAGCCATCTCCTTGTGCTGGGTGCCCCATCTGCCGAGTTTAGCCGCAGCTGAGATCTTCTGCTGGTAGACCCAGAGAGGGGAGGGGCGGGGGGGAAGAATAAACCTCCCTGCAAGGATCCCAGAGCCAGAGAGAGGAAATCATACAGGATACAGTGGGGGGTAGAAAATTCCAGCCTCGGTGACAAGGCACCAGTGCCACCACCCCCCAGCCCTCGCCGCAGCCGTCGCCTCTGCCAGAGCTGCGGCGCGATGTGGCTCGGCGGGAGCCTCGCATCCCTCCGCATTGTCTCTCTCCAGTGTGAGCTCCGGCAATCTCATTTCATGGGAGACATCTGGTTTGATTCAAAGGGAAGAAAGGGGAGAGGGGAGAACCGCGCGCTCACACACACACCGCCCAGCCCGACTGGCTGCGAGCTGGGGAGCGATTGTCACTGCTTCCCTCCGCGCTGAACCCTCCTCATTTCAATGAGAAAGGCCAGCCCAGGGAGCAGGGCTGTCCCACGGCCCTCCCAGCATCCCCAGTCTGCAGAGGGGGCTTTGCTGGGGCGCGGAGCCAAGGGCGGGGAGCTGAGCCCCAGCAGCCCCGCCAAGCCTCGCTGCGCCTGGAGCCATCACAAGGCCTTGGGGGGATGGGGGGGCTACCCCTTCTCGTTTTCCGTGATTCCCAGTCCTGGTGGATACGCAGTATCGGCCCTCAAATGCTTGTGGTTTTGGTTGGGGGTCTTCCCGCTCTTCAGGAGGACAAAACGGTGTCCATGACGGGAGGGTCCACTCCTTCAGGACATGCCCCATCACGGCCAGACCCCTCACCCCACCCTTCACCCCACCAACCCTGGTGTCACTGCCAGCCTGTGCCCAAGCGGTACCACCCTGAGGTGTCCCCGCTGAGCCACCACACCTCCCGGGGTCCCTGCTATCCCAGTGGGTCTCTGGATGGAGCCCAACCCTGGGCACCTCCACAGCACGCTCCTGGGTGGGCAGTGGCACATCCCCACATAAAACCTCCTTGATGGGGTGCAGGTCCCCGCACGGCCCCCTCCTTCACCCATTCCCCCTCCATGCTGTGGGAGCACATGGTGAGTGCTCACACAGATCCCTTCCTCCTGTGACCCCTCCCTGCCTGGGGTGTGCACAGTGAGTATCCACATAGTCACTCATGCAACCCACAGTGGGTCCCCATGCAGCCCCTCCACCCATTTGCTGCATGGTGGGCCCCCAAGGAGCCCCCTAAACCCGTGTTGCAATGGGTCCCACGCATTTAGCCAGCAGGTCCCCACACAGCCCCCTGCACCCGTTCATTGCATGGCTGGTCCCCCCGCACCCCCTTCAGCCATGTCATGGCATGTCCCTCCATTGGTGACACGGTGGGTCCTCCTGCAGCTCCTACACGCGGGACACAGCGTGTGCCCCTGCAACCCCTGCACCCACAGCACAATGTGTCTCTCTGCAGCCCCCCACCCGTGTCCCAGCCGGTCCCCCCACATCCCACTCCACTCGTGTCACTGTGGGTGCCAAACATCCCCCCCACCGTGCCGGTCGCCCCGCCGCCTCCCTCCCCGTGTCACCGTGGGTCCCCACATCCCCCTCCCCGTGTCACGGCGGGTGTCGCCCCCCCCATATCCACTCCCCCCACGCCCGCCGGTCCCTGGTCCCCGCCGCCGCCGTCCCACCGCCCGGTCCCCGGCGCCGCCGCCGCGGGCAGGGGTGTGCCACGGCCGGACTACATCCCCCATCAGCCCGCGGGCCGGGCCGCTCCCGCAGCGCCCAGCCGCCTTCAAACAAAAGAGTTTCCCCCCGCGGGGCCGCGCTCCGCTCCGCGCCCCCCGCACCCCCCGGCGGCGGCGGCCGGGGGCGGGGGCGGCGGCGGGGGACCCCGCGGTGGAGGCGGCGGGCGCGGGGCTCGGGTTACACGGGAAAGGGGCTTGGCCAGGCGGGGGGCGGGGGGCGGAGGGGCC
>JAWWLV010000078.1:2244947-2273245 GCA_035041135.1 Platyrinchus mystaceus
TGGGGTTACACGGGAAAGGGGCTTGGCCTGGCGGGGGGGGGGGGGGGGAGGGTCCTTTTCTCTCTGTCGTTCTCTCCCTCTGCCTTTTTTTTTCCCTTCTCCCTCCCGAGCTCTTTGTGTCCCCCCCCTCCCCTCCTCTCGCCCCCCCCCCCAGCCCCCAGCCCCCTCCCAAGCCTTTGTTAGCCATGCCTAGCCTGGTAGTCCCAGGGATAATGGAAAGGAACGGGGGTTTCGGCGATTTAGGCTGTTTCGGTGGGAGCGGCAAAGACAGAGCGCTGCTGGAGGATGACCGGGCGCTGCAGCTCGCCCTGGACCAGCTCTGCCTGCTGGGGCTAGGCGAGCCTTCCTCCTCCTCCTCCTCCTCGGCCGTGGTGCTGGTGGAGGACAGCAACAACAACAACAATAACCCGCCGCCGCCGCCGCCGCAGCAGCCCCCGCCGCCGCCGCCGCCGCCGCAGCAGCCGCCGCCGCCGCCGCCGCCGCCGCCCCCGGCGGCCCCGAAGGGCTCGGCGGCGCCCAGCGCCGGGGCGGCGGAGCCCAAGTTGTGCGCGCTCTACAAGGAGGCCGAGCTGCGGCTCAAGAGCAGCTCCAACACCACCGAGTGCGTCCCGGTGCCCAGCTCCGAGCACGTGGCCGAGATCGTGGGACGGCAAGGTGAGCGCCGGGCCCCCGGTACCCCCGATCCCCACCACGGTCCTCTCGGTCGCCCGTCTCGGGACACTCCCCCCGCGGCCGGGGGGCCCCGCCGCTGCCCCCGCCGCTCCCTCCCGCCCATTGTTCGGGGCCGGGGCCGCTCGGCCCCGCCGGGGACAAAGCCCGGGAGCTCCTGAGCTGCGGGCGGGGGGCTGCGCTCCCGGCACGGCGGTTTTTGGGAAGGGTGGGACGGGAGGTCTGTGGGAATGCTGCGGGGAGCTTGTCCGGCTGCCGGCACCGGAGCCCCGCGCGCCGCTCCCCGGTTCTGCCAAAGAGCCGATCCCGACCGCGCTCTCCTTAAAAAAAAAAAAACAACCTGGGAATAAGGCGGGGGGAGGGCGCGGGAAGCGGGCTGAGCTCGGCCCCGCGCCCCGGAGCCCCCCTTTGTTGGTCGGGCGGAGGGGGTGTGGTGGTGCCGGGCTCGGTCCGAGCGGCCGGTAAGCGGGTGGGAGCCGAGCTCCTCCCGCCGCTCGTGGGAGCGGGAGGACCCTGGAGCGGGACTCGCCGTCCCGCGTGGGACCCCGCAGCCGCTGCCCGCGCGCCGCCACAGTGATGCTTTTGTTCTCCTCACGGCTCCGTTCGGAGCGAGGTGGAATGGAGGAGGGCTTTAAAAAAAAATAAAATATATATATATATATCTCTCTCCATACCACACCCACTCTTAAGTCACCCCTCGCCCACCCCCACCGCTCCCGGGTGTGCGGTGCGGGGCCCCGCGCTGCCCGTGGGCACTGCGGGAGCGGGGGCACGGCGCTGCCGAGAGAAGTTTTGTGTTGCTACAGAGGAAAAAAAATAATAATAGTGCGGCAAAGTGTTGGGGTTTTTTTTCTTTCTTTTTCTGCACAAGTAACTTGGCTCTCTGGAAGTGCGAAGGGCAGAGCCTGCGGCTCCACGGGCAGATGCTCCCCCGTGGGTTGGGATCGCAGGCATCTGAGCAGGGGGTTCGTGGTGGGACCCGGCGTGCGATGACCTCCCCCGTGCCCCCAGAAGGGCTGAGGTGGGCGAGGGGAAGCCATATGGAGAGGGACACAAATGGCTCCGGGCTGGGCATCATGATGCTGGGGCGTGTGGTGGGAACAATGGGCCCTGAGGAGGTTCCGCTCACTCTGACCCGCAGAGCAAGGGTCTGGTCCCCATGCCGGGATGGAGAGTGGGCAGGAGTCCGGGGGGTGCCGACCTCCCTGAAACTTGGGGCGTCTGCAGACGAGGGAACAGCTCTTGCTCTGGCATCCACCACGCTGGGATGGGGGCACCTCGCCGGCTGGAGCGGGGTGAAGGTCTGGCCAAGGAGATCCCGCTGGCCCTGATCCTGATCCTCCCCGTGATGCCTTTACACCGCCAGGAGCGGAGCACGGGCAGGCACAGCGGGCTCAGCACCGACTCCACGCTGGCGGGTGTGAGGCCATGGAGAATCAGGCCCCCTTTGTTTAATAAAGTTGGGAAAGAGAGAGGATTCAGCAGGCGGAACCGAGGGGAAACGTGCGGGGGCTGTTTTCTTCCAGGATCTCACCGCTGCCCCAGACTCCCGAGAAGGGGGTGTGTTCCGATGTGTTCAGAACGCAGCGCGTGCCTGCTGTGGCCAGAGTGATGGAGAGGAACGTGCAGAACTGGATTTTTTCCACCATTTTTAGCATGTGTGAGGGTTTTCCCACATCTGGGAAACCATGAAATGTCAGTGTGCTGGAGCCCTGGGGATGTGGCCGTGGCTGCGCTCCATCCGCCGGTGGGGCAGACGGCGCAGGCTGTGCCCCATCATGGAAGCAAGTGGGATGGATCCTGTGCTGGGAGAAGCCAGGATTCCATTGACACAGACCCTGAAGCCATGGCTCTTTACTCCAGCAGAGATTGTGGCCCACACTTCTTTCTAAAGGCCTGTAGGAATGTCTCCAATGTCTCCTGCGCCTTGTTTTTGTTTGGAAGGCCAGATTACGAGGGTCGGGAGTTGGGTGCGGGGCTGCCGGGGGACTGAATCCTGCACTCTCATGGATGCCTGACCAGGAATCCCAGAAACTGCAGATTGTCACCCTTTGGTAGTATTGCTCATGTGGTGGATGGTTTTCTAGGAAAATAAGTGGTTTATGGGTATCAGTGAACGTGGTGATGAACATCTTGCAAGAAGTAATAATGAAATAAAAATGTTTTCAGGGCTTTACTTGGTGACAGGGTTTTCTCTAACTTACTATTTTCTGATCTGAAGAAACACACTGTTCCTTTTGATTATTTTAAAATGATATTTACCATATATGAAGGTGTTTCTCATGCGCAGGTGTGGTTATGAGAGGCCTGGATCTGGCCATGGGGGCCCAGATGTCCACGTCTGACCATGGGAATTCCACCTGCCATCAGGGCACTCCTCACTTTGCGGAAAGAGTGTAAAGGCACTTGAGCATAAATAAGGCTCAAGCCCCCTATATTTTTATTGGACTGTCTGTAAGGGTGGTTTGTGAAGAGGTCTAATTGTGGCAGAGGGGGTGGCTCCACCTGGAGTGAGAGATGCTGCAGGAGCTCAACCTGAGCTTGGCAGCTCCTGCTTTCCCCGGGAACTGTGAACGTGCCCTTGCAGAGCCAATCGCCTGCTGGAAACCTTGCTCTGCTTTGCGCTGGGACTGCTTTGTGCGCTGAATTTGAGCAGCACATCTCCAGCAGCACGGCCGTGAGCCGGCTGGCACGGGGGACTGACTGGCATGACGTGGTGGGCCCTGCAAAGGGGGACTTGGTGGGAACTGGATGGACAGGCACCAAAGGCTGCTCCTTCACCTAATGCCCCAGCGTCCGTGGCAGAGAGCTGGGTGGCTGGTGGGGTGTGCCAAGGGCTGCTTTGCAAACTGAAGGAGAGGAAACTGGGAAAGGAAGGATGAGGGGATGAAGTCATAAGAATCCTTTTGACTGGTTCCTATGACCGCTCTGCCCCTGGCCATGGTTGCCAGTGACACCCCTTCCCTGGCTGGAGGTGGAGCCATGATCTCCATGCCTGCCCTCCTGTTGCTACGAGGGTGAGGGGTAGGGGCGTCTCCGCCTGAGTCCTTGCTCCTGCAGGTCATCCCTCCTTCCCTTGGTGTGTGAGAACTCCAGCTGTGCTGAGCTGGGTGACTGAACCTCCCGGCATGTGCCATGGCAGGGACGGTGCTCCCTGGTTCTGGAGCCACTCGGGGCCTGTGTGGCACTTTGGGGTGCTTGGTGGCTCTTGCATTTCTCCTGCCGACTCTAGTTGTGGATGTCCTGTCTGCAACAGCCTGTCGGGGACTGCATGGGTTCTCACAGCTGTGTGGGTGAGTTTGCCAGGGTGTAAAGACAAAGCACTGGAAGGGTTTACAGATGGTTTTTGAGAAGATGATGGGATACTAAGGGAGTTGTGGAGAAGTTTCTTGCAACCCAAGGGTGTGGGTTGAGATGGGAGAGATGCTAAGGGAGCAGAGAGTGTCTTGAGGGCATCGTGTCGTGATCATGTGTGCTGTGAACTTAGAAAGGGGCAGAAGTCCTCAGCCACTGCGATGATCTGGGTTCTTCCCTAGAAAGTCACCTGAGAGGGGTGTAGATCAGCCAGATCAGGATTCATATTCAACTTTTCTGCCCACTCCCATGGACAAACTGGGCTGCTGTTGGTGGAGTCAGGGAAGAGGCTGTGGAGCACATTTAAGGCCAGATGTTGTGGTTAGGGAGACATGGTGCTGGTTCTTTGTGTGTCTGGTGTGTGCAGGTGTCGGGAGAAGGTGTGGGGTAGGTTT
Source organism: Platyrinchus mystaceus (assembly GCA_035041135.1). Lineage (NCBI taxonomy): Eukaryota > Metazoa > Chordata > Aves > Passeriformes > Tyrannidae > Platyrinchus > Platyrinchus mystaceus. Next base: position 2,249,366 of record JAWWLV010000078.1, read on the forward strand.
GGCTTCCTGCTGCACCTGCTCCCAGCAAGGAACTTCCCTCTAAGGGTTTTTGGTCCCTCTAAGGGTTTTTGGTCTCATCACAGTGGTAGCATCCATTGTCACCTGTACCCAGAGACACCCTTGGATGCAGCATCTCCCAGCCTGCTTCAACCAGCCTGTTGTCACCAGGAATGAGATTATGTGACAGAGGAGCCTAACATAAATTGCTCTTTCTTGGCAAGGTGAAGTCAAATAACAAGAGGCCCCACTAACCCCAGGTGATTGGGCTCTTTGTGTAGCTCCAAACATGCTTCAACGCTTTCAGCATTTAAAAATAGTCCAAGGAAGCCTTTCCCATTGAGGAAGTCTGATGATTGCAGCTCCCCCACCCACCCTGTGGAGGTGGATGGATGTACAGCATCCGAGGAGCAGCGAGTGGGGCAGATCCTCTTGTCTCCTTGCTTCACAGAAATCTTGGAGCTAAAGCCACCCAGTCTGGTGGGGCCTGAAGCCAACCTGCATACGCTGCTCGGGATGAGCCTTAAAGGGAGAGGGAGATTGCAGCCGGTGCTGGGTTGTTATAAAGTGTTAATGAGAATCGGTCTGAATTTACACCAGGGAAAAGTGCGGAACGGGATCGACTTTGTGCGGTTTGAACTGGAGGTGGGAGGAGAAAATGGGTCTGGGAGAGAGACAAAGGGAATTTTCTAGGGAGACACACACACGCACACGCTCCTCCGCGCATCGGATCGGGCGGCTGGATGCCGCGCTGACCGAGTGAACCGCGCTGCAGCGCAGCCGCCCGGAATCTAGGGCAGTGGGAAAAGCGTGCTGGCGTTGGGTGGGGGCCCCCGCCTTTGTCTGGCAGCCCCCTCCCCGCATCCCCCCCCTGCCGCTCTCCTTGCCCTGCTTCCCCCGCGCCGGCCGGCCCCGGCCCCGAGCGTGTGCCACGGGGCCGCGGCAGGATTGTGCCATGCGGGGGGCCACGGGCACACCCACTCCGTGCGATGCATCGCATCGCTCTTGGGGCCGAGGGCTTCCAGTTCCCAACTTTCCGCTGCCGCACAACAAGGCGGTGATTGTCTGTGGCATCGGGGCTGTTGCTTGGGGGGGGGGGGATGTTTTTCTTTTTTTTTCCTTTTTCTTTTTTTTTTGTGGTTTTGGAGGTTTTTTTTGTGATTTTTTTTTTTTTCATAAACAACTTTCATCGCAACGTGAAAAAGCGTAAAATCTCCACACTGAAACACGGCGCTCTCCGGTTTTCCTGGCATGGTGTATTGGGTGGGTTTTTTTTCCCTTCTTGTAAACACAACTTGCATCATCAGGACAATAAACCCTCGATGCAAAGGGATTTAGTTGGTTGGTTGTGGTCCTTTTGTGTGCGTTCGTGTTTTTTGACACCACTTTCATCAGGTTTTCAATGCAGCAAAACCGTACCCCACAGGCCGTCAGGAGGGTTTATTTGTGAGGTTCTTTGTGTGCTTGTCTTTTAACATGGCTTTCATCTTAATGGGGAAAAGAACGCCCCACCTTAACCAAGGTTGCTGAGGGTTGTTTATTTTATGGTCCTCCTTAATTTTATGACTACAAAGAAAAAAAGACCCAAGTTCTAATTTGCCCTTAGACTCTCTTACACCCCACTGGCACTGTCAGAATGACCTGAGTGGGGTATTTACAGGTGTAATTTGTACCCATGCAGTGTAACAGTGCCTTGGGATAAATGAGAAGAGGGCTTACAACCTTTTGTCTGTAGAGATTATTTTCTATCTGATGAAAAGAAGAAAAAACAGGGCCTGGAGTGACTGGGGGGGGGGTGTGTTTTTCAAAATAAAACCACAAAAAAATTAGTGAAAAGACCCACCTCGGGTCTGGCTCCGGAGCTGTTTGCTGTAGCTGGTACAGCTCCTCTGATGCTTCCAGGTGGAGCTCATGTTCCTGGGAGTCAACTGGCCTGTGCTGGAGGCACCAGTTGGTGCCAGGTGAGAGCCTCTAGACTGGATCAGTAGCAGGCTGTACCTGTTCAGGATCTGGCCTTCTGGCAGCACTGAGGAGAAGGTTGTCAGTAGGTTTAACTCTGAATTTACACCAAAGTGGAATATCTGACGGATCTACACCGTGGGCACGGCTGCACATGCCACTGCACTGTCCTGCTGGCATTGTCACCACGTGTGGTGTGGTGGGCACGTCCATGCCGTGCACTGCTCCGGTGTTTTCCTGCTACTGGGAGCGTTGGTGTGAGGTCCCATGGAAACACGTTGGTTTTGGGCTGCTCAGAGTGAGAACATTTGGGATGGGCTCGTGCCAAGGAAGCAGATCTGGTGCGTCCGGCACCTTTGCTGCCCTCGAGAGTGACTGCCTTAGCTGGAGAGGTGCACCAAGCTCCTGGAGCCTTCTCCAGTAGTTTTGATGGATTTGTTTCCCTGATGCAGGGCTCAGCAGAGAGGAGGAGGTGGCTGTGCATCCAAATCTCCCCCTGATCCCCGCCCCCCATCTTGGCAATGTCTAGACTCAATTTATTTATATGTTTTCAGCCAGAGCTGGCCGCTCTGCGGATTAATTCCAGTTAGCTGACTGGTCTGGAAACCAGAGGCTCACCAGTCCTCCAGGGTTTGGTCCTGTGTGGGAATGTTTGTGGTGTGCTCAGGTAGTTTGCAAACACATTTACTTTGAGTCAATTGGCACTCAGTGAAATTAAAGAGAAAAGGGGTGTGGGGAGGAACTGAGCTTACAACCTCCTCTGTAAAATGCTTTGGAATCCACATTATTGGCAAAAACCAGGATAATAGAAGGTAGGATGTGGAAACACGATGAGAAAGGGCTTAATTACCTGTTTAATATAAAAATCTAAGTGGCAGGAGTGTGCCAGGGATCGACACGCTGGTGTCTGCGCACTGCTGTAATGAGGAGAGCATACACAAAGTTATGTATCAGTACAGCTTCCATGGGTCCTTTACTCCCCTGAGTTTCCCATTTTGACATCACCTGCTAAACAGTTCCCTCCCCTCAACCTCCCTCTCCTTTGAATTACCCACCAAGTAAAGTGCTTTGTTGCGTGGTGTTTTCAAATTTCAGTTATGCACAAAGAAAGTGTTAAAAAACCACCCCCATACAGGACAAATTTCCTTTGGAATGAGCACATTGGGCTGTGCTGCCCATCCAGCTGAGGTGTCAGGGGCCACATCCTGATCTGCCTCCGTCAGAAACAGGGCGATCTCAATGGAGCCTCAGCCCCTATTTAGTGTGCAAAGCAGGGTCAGAGGGTTGGGGCTGAGGTGGGCCGGGAGCCTTGGCACAAAGGGGGTAAATCAGGTTGAAGCACAGCCTGGGTTTAGCTGATGTAAACCAGCACAGCACTCCTGGAAGTTGTGGAGTTCTTTGGATTTGGGCTGCTGATGGCTTGGCCATTGTCTGCACCAGTTTGGAGCTGCTGGAGGTCAGGGCCACTGAACCCACTGGGCTGCTGGGCTTGCCAGAGTTGGTCTAATTTCCTGTGGGGTGATTTTCTCCCGTTTTTAAGCACAGGATCCCCATCTGTCTGTCTCCACAAAGCTGGCTTTCCTGTCTGCAGGCCTGCACGGAGACCCTCCCTCCTCCCCCCCTTCTCTCACCGCCGACTGCACCACGCGTCCTTTTGTCCGTTCCAGATCCTCCCTCCCCTCCCTCTTGCCGTGCTCTCTCCTTGCCCATCTCCCTTCTGCTGTTTTGGGGTGTCTCTGCTTTGCTTCCACACCCCTCATCCTCCTCCTCCCTTGGAGGGATCAGGGTGTGCCTCTCCCTCAATTTTCATCACCTTTCCTCCATCCCTAACTCCCTCCCACCCCTCCAGCTCATGTACCACACTTACGTTTGCCCTCATTCATGTGTATTCCTTGCCACCGTTCCCTTCCATCTGTCCCCAGCATGAAGCCCCCGTCCTTTGTCACCTCTCTGCCTGCCTGACCCTCCGTGTCGCCTCTGTGATTGTTTCCTGTCGTGCCGAGCTCAGATCCCTCTCCCCCACACGCCGTCATTGTCCCGCAGCTCAGAACAACGCAGAGCCCAAGCCCAGCCCTGCCACATGCCTGAGGTCCTTCTGCTCAGGAGAGCCAGCCTTGTGTTCCAGAGGCAGGGCACGGGTCACCGCGGAATTCGGCAGAGCTGCTTCACCCTGGGGTGATGCATGGGAGGCACTTGCAGCTCGATGCTTGCTGTGAACACCCCCCTGTCTTTCCGTGTGACGCTTCGGTGATATCCCTGGGGAAATGGTGGCATCTCGGTTAATCTTCCTAAGATGGAATCTCCATCTTTGGAGTGAGCGGCACAGTAGTGGGGCAGGGAAATGTCTGCCAGGGATGGGTCAGGGAGAGCCCACCCTGCCCAGGACCTGCTAGAGGGCACAGGTGACCCCTCACGGTTTTATCCCACCCTCCTTGGGATGAACCTTTGTTCTGGATTTTGTCTGCATGAGTTTATCCTACAGTCGAGTCGTGCCTGGCTCCATGAGGTCCTGTCCTTTGGGTTTCCTGGGAACTAGTAACACACCATGGGGTGACCATCAGTCCACATGGGCTATTTGGAAACTTTACTCAACAAACCATCACAAACCTACCTCAGGGTGCAAACTCTGGGGAGTAACCTGTGAGCTACGCTTGATTTGGCAGGGGGTAGATTTGGTTTGGATTTGGGGATTTGCCCAGCTCCTTCTCTGTGTCAGATCTGGCATTTCCATTCCCCAGGAAGGTGGAATTCGTGGCTCAGAGATGGGTTTAGCGCAGCAGCACTGCGATGTGGAGTGTTAGAGGAAGTTTAGCGGGAGCCCAAGGCAGGAGGCAGCTATCCTCCCCACTCCACAAGTGGGGCAGTGAGGCTCCGGGAGCTGACGGAGCTCTGAGGAGTTAAAAGTCATGCTGGGAGTTGATAGCGGAGTCCAGATTTACCGGCACGTGTCCCGCGGCGCTGCCAGGACCCTCGGGTGGGCGATGGGGTGGCAGCTGCACCAGGAGGGCTCTGTGCACACAGATGTCTGCGGTTCACCGGGGCTGTGCCCGGTGCCCACGTGGTGCTGGTGTGGGCACAGCCAGCCGGGCTGAGCGCGCTCCGTGCCAGGGCACCGCTGGTTGCAGCGTGTGCGGCGCCTGCGAGCGCGGGGAGTTCCTGTCAGCTGCAGTGGCACGAGGCTGTTTCCATCGCCACAGGTGCCGAGTTCGATCCTTGCCAACCGCACGGAGTGGTGGGATCGCTGCGTTCCGGTGAACACCCCGGTGTCACCAGCCCGTGTCTCACGAGGCGAGCGTTGGATAAGTGGCAGCACTGAGTGGCAGCCCTGAACTCCCAGCTGGGAAGGTGCTGTTATTTATTAGGATCTGTATAAATAATGATGTTCCAGCCCGAGAGCTGAGAAATCTGCATCTCGTTGTGTTTTAAAGTGTGATGTCAGTGGAGTGCAGTTGGGGAAAATCTGCTGGTGTCAGATGGTCAGAGAAGACACGAGATGGGCTCTTCAGGGGAGAGAAGGTGGAGTGGGAGTAGCTGGGGGATCTCACAGAGGTCCCAACGCTGTATCCTCGTCCTCTGGTTCCATGAGCCTCAGTCAGACACCCAAATCCTTGGGAAACCAGGGCCTTGCTTCATCTGCACTAATGAAGATGCAGTGCCCTGGAGAATCATGGATTTTAATTTTTCTTGGAGATCTGAGCTTAGAGCAAACCTCCCACAGAGGAACCCCTAGTTTGCACAGGAATTTGGAGCCTGGCTTTGGAAATGCCTTGGAACACTGAGTGAGGTTTTGGAGAGAGGGGTCCCAGGGGCAGGACAGAAGCAAGGAGAGATCCATGAGTAGTTTAGAGAACTGTGCCACATCTGTAAAAATATTTAGTTGCTTGATGGCATCCTGGTGTCCTCTCAGAACCTGGAGTCACACAGCTGGCTTGAGACCCTCCAAAATACCATTTGGAAGCCAAAACACACTGGAAAGTCTTTTGCCCTTTTTGGGAAAGCAGAAGACACTTTTCTGAACTGTGAGGAGCTGGGGAATGGGCTTGGTGAGCTGTTGGAGCTGGGAGAAGGGGCTCAGGGGGCCCTGGCAGCAAGGGAATGGACTTGGTGGGCTCTGGAAGATGGGGATTGGGTTTGCTGGTGTCCAGGAGGTGGATACTGGTACATGAAAACACAGGCTTGGCCAGTGATCTCAGGAGAGGGCCTGAGTGCCTAGAGCAGGGGTCTGTGCACAGCCTGCTGTGGGGCTCATAGGAAGGCAGCCCTGCCCCATTTCCTGCTGTTTTGACCCCGAAGCAAATCCTGGTGTCCTGCTACTCCCAGCCATCTAGTACTGCCAGTGTTTAGGGTCCCACCATATTTGGGGTGGGGAGGCCAAATGGCTGCATCTCTTGCAACTCCTCTCCAAACTTGGTCCCCTGAAATTCACCAGATTCACCCCAAAACCTCCTCAGTAGTACACAAGTCCCCATGGAGGGCTCTGCTCTCTGGAGTCATGGCTGGTGATTCCCCTCATGAGCTGGCACAGGGTGGCCCAGGGGCACCACAACTACCACCCAGGCTGTGGGATTGGTGTCTCCCTGCTCTCTCCTGTCACCTCTGGCTGCCCTACACTTCAGCCCTGTCCCCAGAACCCCAGGTGGCCATCTTCCCCAAGGGGCCATCTGAGGGCTCTGGGGACAGGCCTCTTCGTGGGGACTGCTGGCCCCTGCGGGTGGCTTAGATGCCCCTGTGACTCGTTGGTGTTGGGGTGTGTGGAACGGAGATCTCAGGGGATGATCTCTGAGGGCAGGCAGTTGGGGTGGGATTGTGTGGTGCAGGGCAGCACACAAAATGGTGACCCCCATTTTGGGGGATGAGGGAGTGTGGCACTCCTGAGGGAGGGACTGTCTGGGAATGGTGAGGGAGGACCTCCCTCTGGCATTTCCCTATCAGGGTTAGGGAGAAAGGGTCTTTCCCTTGTTCCAGGTCCTGGGCAGTGGCTGCCATGTGGCACAGGAGATCGTGGCCGCTCAGCCCAGTGTCCTGCAGAGCAGGGAAGGCGGTGGGGTGGCCTCGCTAACCGCCGTGCCTTCTTCTCTCTCTTCCCAAGGCTGCAAGATCAAAGCCCTGCGGGCGAAGACCAACACCTACATCAAGACCCCGGTGCGGGGCGAGGAGCCGGTCTTCATGGTGACGGGACGGCGGGAGGACGTGGCCATGGCCCGGCGGGAGATCATCTCTGCGGCCGAGCACTTCTCCATGATCAGGGCCTCCCGCAACAAGGCAGGCACCACCTTCGGCAGCGCGCCCACCCTGCCGGGGCAGGTCACCATCCGGGTGCGTGTGCCCTACCGCGTGGTGGGGCTGGTGGTGGGCCCCAAGGGAGCCACCATCAAGCGGATCCAGCAGCAGACCAACACGTACATCATCACGCCCAGCCGGGACCGGGATCCCGTCTTCGAGATCACCGGCGCGCCGGGCAACGTGGAGCGCGCCCGGGAGGAGATCGAGACCCACATTGCGGTGAGGACGGGCAAGATCCTGGAGTACAACAACGAGAACGACTTCCTCTCCAGCAGCCCCGACTCGGGCATGGAGAACCGCTACTCGGAGGCCTGGCGGGTCCACACGCCGGCACCGGGCTGCAAGCCCCTCTCCACCTTCCGGCAGAACAGCCTGGGCTGCATCGGCGACTGCTCCGTCGACCCTGTCTACGAGACCCCCCGGCTGAACGACCAAAACGACTTCAATTACGGTTACCTCTTCCCCAACTATGGCGTGAACAAGCAGGATCTGTACTACGGGGTGCCGGAGTCGGGGGCCCCGATGTGGGCTGGCCAGGAGAACACCAACCCTGTCTCGGTGCTCTTCTCGAAGCAGCAGCGCTCCAGCAGCACCGGCACCATCCATCCCAACTCCCACCGCTCCCCGTCCTCCTCCATCCCAGAGCCCAGCCTCTCTGGGCTGCCCAGGCGGTCGCAGGGGGAGCCGCTCCAGGGGTTTTCCAAGCTGGGAACGCCGGCCGCTGCCCGGACACCCGTCGCCAGCAGCCGCGAGTGCATGGTGTGCTTCGAAAGCGAGGTCACGGCTGCGCTGGTGCCGTGCGGCCACAACCTCTTCTGCATGGAGTGTGCCGTGAGGATCTGCGAGAGGACTGATCCAGAGTGCCCCGTTTGCCACGCAGCAGCCACTCAGGCCATTAGAATATTTTCCTAAAGAGACAGAGCAGGGCATTGGGGGGTGGGGGGTAGGAAGGGAGAGTGGGGGGGGTCCACGAAAGAAAAATGCTGATGATAATAATAATAATAATAATAATGATGATAATAATAATAATAATGACATCTGAAGAACAAACAAATGAATGAAAGAATAAATTAATTTAAAGAAGAAAAAGAAGAAAAAGAAAGAAATTATTTTACAAGCAATGTATGTTATTTTTTAAAAAAGAATAAGTGAATAATAAAATTAAAATGAATAGCAAAGCCAGAAATTTTGAAGGGCGAACAATGCTCCAGCCTGCAATGTCTTTTGTAAACCAAGTACTCTGAACGCACACTCGGATCTCGCAAGCAAAGCGGTTTAGTTCAGTTTTTTTTGGTGGTGAGACTGGGACTTCTCGGCGATGACCAAGCCAGGCCACCTGGATCGGCCGGGAAGGGAGCAGGGATGCGGGGAGGGCCCTGCCAGCCTTTCTCCAGCCGTGTTCAACCTTTGTCTTGGCCTGAAGCCCCCACTCTCCTCCCCCCCAGGGATGTCAGCCCAGCTGGGAACTCGGAAAGAAACAGAAAGAAAGGAAAACGGATGATGGGGAGTTAGAAGAACATGAAAGAAACCATCAACCTCTGGGAACCTGTTAGAATGAGGGCACAACTGTATTACCTCAAAGATTTAAACAAAAAAAAAATCCACAGCTAAAGAACTTCTATTGTTTTCCTTTTTTTCTAAAAAAAAACCAAACAAAAAAAAAACCACAAAAAAAAAAGAAAATCAAAAAAAGAAGGTGAAGAAATAAAAACGGCGCCGGTGAAACTGAAGAAGGTTTGGAAGAACCTATTGGGATCACACCAGGCGACGAGCGTTTATTTTGTTATTCTGAGCCACCGTGGAGTCTGGAACTTTGTTCTTTTTTCCTTATCCGAGCAGGGATTTGTTCATCAGCTGAATCAGGAGTCACTAACAGGGTATTTCCACAGCAGTCCCGAGTTCCCAGCCATGGGGGGAGTGCATCGACTTCCATGTTTCCGTAGGTCACTCTTCATCCTTTTCTCCAAGTGATGCCAGCTGCAGCTACATACCACGCACACACACAACACATTGTGCTTTTCTTTTCTTAAAAAATGTACCTATTGCACCAAAACCTAAGAGAGACGATCATGCAATACAGGCAGTGAGCCCATATGAAACCAACATGCATCCCAACAGAGAGCAAAAAAACCCTGAGTTTATAGAGATAATTTTGTTGTCGTTGTTTTTAAACTGGACCAAAACTTTTGTTACCCAAAACCAAGTGGGGAAAAAAAAACACAAAAAAACAAAAAAAGAAGAAAAAGTATTTCTTTATGGACCAAAACCTCTTCAGCTGTCCTTTTCCTGGATCTTCCTGAGGTTGGCCACTTTTATATATTATATTTTTTTCAGAACGAAACAAAACAGAAAAAAAATTGCCTTGTTGAACATCCTTTAATCATTTCAAGACTCCTGGTTTTGTTAAATGAGATACTTTAAACCATTGGGAAGTGGGAGAGGATGGGCTTCAGATCTGGCTCCTGTGCCAATGCACGCAAAGTGTAGGCCAGCACCTTCACTCCATCAGGTTTGTTCAGCCAGTCTGTGGATGCCAAAATGCTGTGATGGTAAAAGATGTGTTGGATTGACCTATCGAGTACCAGTACACCCAGCTATAAATATATGTGTGTATATATATATATATATATAGGCACTTAACTAATCAAGCACCTATATATATATGTATATATAAACTCATATATATATAATTTTTCTCCCACCGCCACTTCTTCCCTGTTTCCTACCCCTCGACTTCTGCTCACAAATCCTGGACCCTGATTTAGAACTGAACCAACAAGTTTCACAACTTGGCAGAGACAGTTCTAACAGCAAAAAAAAAAAGGAAAAGAAAATAATCATGAGATATTTTTATTTCTTTTTTAAATCCCTTCAGTTACAGGAGACTTTGTTTTCATCGTAATAATGTTCCTGGGAACATCCCTTCTTCTGCTCGGTTTGCTGCTGCTTGCTCCCGGTCGCTGCTCCCGGTAGGGTGGGCTCGGGCCGGCCTCGGTCACCGGTCACCGGAGGGGCTGAGCTCGCTGCACCAGGGCAGGCGGCGCCGGTGCTCTGCACTGATAAAGATCCACTTTCGATCTTCAGATACCAGTTGGAGGGTGTGAAATGATGATGGGATGCCTCCACCGTTTTGCCTCAATGGTGAAATACTCTGTAGAGGCAAGAGGTGGATGGAGGTGTGGACAATGTTCCCAGGCTATAGTGGATGCTGATGTTTTGGAAAAAGTAAAGACAGAAGTAAAAATGCCGTGGTAACGGGACACTGTCAGGCAGAATTGGTACCCCTCTCCTCCCCAAAGCTTTAAGAAATCCCCAGCCGCGCGTTTCTCCCGGCCCTGCGGTGTGCACAGCTGTTTGCACCAGGACCGGGTCGGAGTGTGAGCACTTCCCAGGCGAAGGCGCCGTGTTTTGGACCCGCCAGTGTGGGGGCTGTGGGGTGACAGAGGGCTGGGGTGCTCCGGACGAACTCCCAGAGCCCCCGTGGCCTGGCACCATCCCGGGGCATGGCCGTGCCAGCCATCCATCCCCGTGGCCTCGGCAAAGGCTTCGGAGCCCCGGCCAGCACTGACCATGTCCTTCCTAAAACTGGCCCAGTTCTTGTTCAAAATCTGTCTTCGGTTTGGTCCCAGTAAGAGAAGGAAAGGGAGAGGGGACATTCCTGTTCTCTGGTAACCTCTCCCCTTCCCAGTACCACCTCCTCCATCGTGTGCCATGCCCCCCCCCCAGGGTTGTATTTTATCTGTTCGTTGCGCAAAATTCTCCTGCTGACGTCAAGAGAGTGGTTGGGGCATGAGCCTGGGGGGGGCAGGGAGCACGGGGGGGACCAACCACCCTTCAGAGGGGCGTTGGGAAATGTTTGTGTTGGTGCTGGAGGGGGCTGAGCTGGAGGCGGCGGCGGCCGCTGTGTTAGTGAGTGAGTAGTCGTTCTTGGCTGAGTGCAGTCTGTTCGTGGTAATGTGAGCAAGTTCTTGATCAATGTCTTTATTTGATGCCAGGTTGTGAAGAGGTGGGTGGGAATGGGGAGGGGGGAAGGAGACCCCCGTGTCGGGGACCTGGGGTGGGGGGGAACCTGTTCTAGCACTGACCCTTGGGAGTGGGGAGGGAGGAAGGTATGGGGGGCTGTCCTCTGCTCCTTGTTCCTCCTCCCTCACCTTAACAAGCGAAAACGATGTAAAAGCCTCCTGCATGCTGAAAAATGTTAGAGAAAAAAACTAAAAGCCTTTCTTTTTAAAAAAGAAAAAAGAAGGAAAAAAAAAAAAGAATCAAGACCCAAACAAATGTCCAGTGCTTGCTGATGGGAACCGGAGCGGGGCTGTCCAGGGGGCTGCCCCTCTCTGCAGATGACGTTCCTACTCAAGTCTCCAAGTTGGCCTTTAATAAAATCTTCAGTTCCAATAACCTTTATATATATATATATATATACACACATATATATATACATATACATATATATTAAAAGAAAGCTTGATGTAGCAGTTCTAGTTTAAAATTAATAGAAGTATTTCGGCCCCTGTTTTATTTTGATTTCTCCCTGTCCCCTGCTTCCCCCCATACCCCCCACCGACTCCATATTTTGATGTAGCAACTTTGGAAGAAAGAAAAAACAGGCGCTGTAAACGCACCGAGAGCTACCTCTGCCCCAAGGGGGGGCTCGGGGGGCTCAGGCCACTCCCTGGCCCCTCGGGACACCCAGAGAGGGGCAGCCCGGGCCCTGCCTGTTGGCATCCATGGGGAGCCCGGTTGCGGGGCTTAAACAACAAATTTGCGTAATTTTTTTTTTCTCTCTTTTTAAATATATGTATATATATAAAAATCTTAAAAAAAAAAAAATAAAAACAAAAAACAAGAAAAATGCCCATGACCTTAACTATTTGCTCTGACTTGTATCTTCCTTGATAGGTGACTAAAAATGGCTTGTTGGTCTAATTCACCAGCAATAACGATAACTAAAGACAGCCCCCTCCTCCTGCACCCATCCCATCTCTGTGGCACCCACCAAGCAGGGTCCCTGCGCTTCCCCCCTTCCCTCCCACCACTAGGATGCCTTTGGTGACCCCCCTCAACATCCCTCCTAGGCCTCTGAGGTAACCCCCTTGGGATGCTGAGGTGATACAGAACACCCCACTTGCGCCTGGGGTGGAGGGAGGCAGATGGGGCCGGGATCCAACACCCAAAGCTGCCCAGCTCTCCCTCCCTCTGGTTTAGGAGCAGCAAGACCCTTGTGGGAAGCCTGGTCCTTGAGACCCCCATCCTGCAAAATCCCTTGGGGGTTTTACGTCCCACCAAAGCAAGACCAGCTCCTGGGAGCAGTGAAGTGAAGCACAGGCACCCTCACTGGCAGGATGGTTTCCCCTCAGCCAGGCTGGGAAGTGGGATGTTCCCGGGGTTTCCATGAATCTGTGGGGCCTGTGGAGCCAGGGAGGGGACCTGGGTGACCCCCGCTGTGCCCTGCCATGCCGGTGAATGCTGGTGGTGGTGTTTTGTGAGGCAGCAACCCGGCCTCGAGGGCACAAGCGTTGGGACCGAGGGCAAGTCCTGGAAACGCAGAGGGCTGGGAGCAGAGCTGCACTGGAAGGTGCTGAGCTGCTGGCAGGAGGTGTCCGGGTCCAGGCAGGATCAGCCCCGCAGAGGGGATGGAGTGACTCTGATGAGACACACGTGATTCCCCAGTTCAGCACTGCTGGGATTTACACACGTGCTTTGACAAACTGCCAATGACTTCGGCACTTGCTGAAACCAGGGAGGGGGGCTGGGGCTGTGCTGCATTTGGGGCTCATCGTGCGACCTTTCCTTGTGGACATGATTTCCTGGGCAGAGCTGAGCCGGTGCCGGGGCTGTGGGAGCAGGGGCTCCCCTGTCCTGGTGTGGCAGGGAGATGTGACCCAGGGCCGTGGGGTGCTCGGAGTGTCAGGGTGGTGCCACGTCCCCCAAAATTGCGTCCTCGGCCGGTGTTCGTGAGCTGCCACGGGGGGAACGGGGACTCCTGGAGAAGGGACGTTGCGGGGGAGTGGGTGACAAAACATGACAAAGGGAAACGGAGGGATAAAGTAATATCATGCTGTGATGTCATCCTCATCGACGTGAATTATATAGAGAATAGTATGTATTATAATACATAACAAAAGGAAAAAAAGAACCAAAATTGGATTTATATTTAATGAGGAGATACTATAAAAATATCTTGTCCTAGCTCCCATTTGCAAAAATATTTTTCAGCTGGAGGGATATCTATTATTTTTTTCTCTTTTCTTTCTTTCTTAAAAAAATAATAATCTCCATACATACAAAGGCTCAGACTGTTAATATTGTGAACCTCTGAAATCAAAATGCTCCAACCTGTTTTGTTTGGTGTTTGAAGGGTTTATTTTGATGCATTTCCTGGTGTTTTTTAAAGAGAGAGAGAGGAGGGAAAAAAAGACTAAGATTTTAAAATTAGAACATTTCTTTATAATTTAATATTCTATTTTAATAAATGCATTTATTACATGTAAATGTAGCAAGGAACTGGGCTAATAAAAATACTTTTTATTAGGTAATTTATTATAAGAAAAAAGGATATTTTATTTTATGATAAAGTGATCCTTAAAAGTTTAGAAGGTTTAGAATATATGTAGGTTAAAAAATACATTTGTATCCAGAGTATTGCTTAAAAAGTGTTTTTAATATATGTTTCCTTTTTCGTGTGTGCGTGTGTGTATGTAAAGGTGATAGTTATGGTGCAGATAGCCCTTTCCAGAAATAAGAAATTAACACAGTTGGATGTATTTAAACAAAAAAAAAAAAGAGAAAAAAAAAGTAATTAAAAACCAGAGAAGTAGAAGAGAAAAACCACTATGAACCCAAGCCTGTGCCCCCGTCCTGTGGCTGCTCCGTCTGGGAATCTCTTTGGAATGGGTCACGGTCCGGATGGCTTCAGCTCCAGGCTGGGTCTGGGGGGTGTCTGGGCGACATTGCCCTGTGCTGGCCCGGGTGAGCCCAGGCCCTGCAGTGGCCCAGCACTTCCAGGGCACCCATGGGTGTCCCAGGGTCCAACCCGAGCTGACCCACCGCCTGGGCGGGCGCTGGGGGACGGAGTTTGCTCCCGCTGTGGTTCCCTGGGACAGGGGCTTGGAGAATGCTGAGTCCTCAGAAGGCAAAGCTGGTGTTACCCACCTCTCCACCCTCCTCCTCCTCGTTCCCAGCACTACCATCCCGATCCCGTCCCAGGGAGCCGGGCGAGTTTTGCCCTGGATCTGGTTCCAGAGAGCCCAGTGTAGTGAGAGGATTTAAGGTCCTTTCCACAGCCTTGCTGGGAGGGACTGATGGCCAGTTCCAGCACGGACCCCTGGCCAGAGGGCTTTCACAGGGGGCTCTGCAGACCAGGGGAGTGGATGCTTTCTGTTGCCTCCCTTTAGGCTTTGGCTCTGTCTCTTTCTGCCCTGGGCAGGATGCAAGGACAGGAGGATTTGATCCCAGCATTCAGGCCAGGTGTGATCTTGGGAACATCCATGGTCTTCCCTCTGGAGCTTGAGCCAGATCGGAGCTGTGGGCTTGTCCTGGCGCTCTGAGCAGCCAGGGCTGAGCTTACACAGAGCTCCCAGCCAGCTCCATCCCATCCTAGGTGGGGACATGTCACCCCGTCTGCTGCCTCAAGCCAGTGTGGGCACAGCTCCTGCAAGACACGGATCGTAGGGACAGCCAGAGCAAGGGGAGTGCCCCTGGCTGGGCTCCGGGATTGCTTTAATCCAGGATAGCACTTCAGCATGTGCTTGGCTCCAGCACATCCCGGAGCATTTCACGGGATCTTGGCCGAGGAGCTGCTTTACAGATGTGCTGAGCAGCCATGACCTCCCCATGGGCTGGGTCACTCAACCCCCCAAATCCAGCCCGTGTCCCTCTCCCCGTCCCAAAGCAGCAGGAAGACGGGGCGATGCTTCTGCTCTGTTGCCTTTCAAAGAAGCATTTTAAAATAAGATTTTTTTTTTCTGTTTGTTTGTTTTTAACCAAAAAGGAGAAGAAGAAAAAAAAGTTTGCGTTGATGGGTATTAAAAAAAGTTAATAATAATAAACACTCAAATTTATTTCATATAATTCTAGAGTAAAGATTAAAAAAAAATTAACTAGTTCAAATAGTAGATGCTATCCATATTGTTTAATCTATAGTAGATCCAAGTGATCCCAGACAGAGCAGAATGTAAAATAAACTTGTGAACATAATCATTGTTAACTTCCCCAGGAATTCCATCTTTTTTTGGTCCTATTTTTCTGAAGCAAACAAATAAACGACCAAAAGCCTAACAAAATAACAGCCACCGACTGGTACCTTCTGTCAATCAAAGTCCTGAAGTTATTTTTATAGAGGGGGGAAAAAAAAGAAAAAAAAAAGGGATCTAATAATATGTATTTTTTTAAAAAGATACGTTTGGGGTTTTATGTTGCTTTTTTAATAAAAATAGACAGATTTGGCTAGTCACAGAACAAAATAAGGAAGTTTTAGGCCATTAATTTTTGCCTTATTCTGACTTCAAGCCTTGGGCTTGAAGTGGGAAATTGCAGAAAAATGTTAAAGTTGCTGTTACTTTCCTTGGACTGTTCTTGGTTTTTGAACTTCTCCAAGCACCAAAGGTGTGGGAGGGTCCCGGGACGGGCAGGTGGGACCGTCCCGGGTGGGAAGGCAAAGGAAAGGAAGATTGGGTGATCTCCCCTCTGTAAGGTGATGGACAGAGCTCGAAGGCAGCGAGGTGCCATGCGGAGGCTCTGCCCTTGCACCGGGCAGGGACAGGGCAATAGGGTTGGTTTGTTCCCTCTTTGTTTTCTTTCTTTTTCTGTTTCTCTCTCGCCCTGGTTGCATCGCACCGGGAGATGCCGCGAGCCTCAGGACGAGCTGCTGCTTGGCATCTGGCACCTCCCAGGAGGCCAGATTTGGTTTGTCGGGTGTTTCCTTACTTGGCCTCAAACCATCAGGTTCTAGCATTGGAGCTGCGGGTGAGATGTTTGCAAAAGTCCCTGCTGGCCCAAGAGGTCCTTTCCGCAGCTGTGCCGGGCCGTGGCATCCCTGATCTCACAGCTTTGCTTCCCGACGGCCGCCCCGACACTGTCCCGCTCATGGCAGGAGGACACTTGTGGCACACACCTGGTTTTTGGCTGTGAAAGCAAGGAGGAGGCTGAAGGTCACTCTTGGCCGGCACGGCGTGTTGGGCTGTGGCCATATCCTGAGTCCCTGCAGTGCCAAGAGCGGGAGTGAGGGCTCCTTGAGCTGGTGGTGCGTGGTGGGGTGCTGGGCTGGCCAGCGGGGCTGTGCACGGTGGTGAAGTGTTCCAGCGATGGCAGATCCACTCTGGGCACTGCAGAGCAAGGTAGCGCAGCCCTGGCACTGGCAGTGGGGCAGGATGTGCCCCACACCCCTGCCAGCTGCTCCATGTGTTTGAGAGCCAGGCCAGCACTTACTCTGTGGAGCAGTGGTGATGCTTTTTGCTGCACCAAAATCTCTCTTGACAGGATAGAACTCAGAAAGAAATGACCGAGCGCCAATGCCGTTGTTAGCAAAGCTGAGCGCCACAAAGAAAACACGCTTGGAAGGTCGTTCCCTCTGGGTTTAGCCTTTGCTCCTGTCCTCTGTGTCGTGGCTCAGCCATAGCAAACCAAGGGATGCCCTGCAGCTCAGGAGCATCCACACAGATCCCAAAGCCTTCAAGAAGTGTGGTGGCCACCCTTCACTCCCTGATGGCGCCTGCTTCAGGCGGCCGGGGCAGCCATTACCAGCATTCATCACTCAGCAAAGCCATGCAATAGGTCAGGACAGGAATGAAGACAGTTCTCATTAGGTTTCTGCATATAAATAGCACTGTGAATCCAGGATCCCTGCCTGGGACCCTCCCGGCACACAGGGGCATTTCGTGAAGCAGGGCACGATGTCTCCTGCGCTTCCAGAGGGATTCGTGCTTGGTGGAATCAAGCACCTGGTCCTTCCCTGCCGGGGCGGCGAGGTGGCCTGTTTGCTCTTTCAGTTTTGTTTTACCTCATTTTTTTTGTTTTATACTTGAAGAAATGTCAGTGATGGACATTGTACAGTGGTGCCCTGGACTGGAAAGTGGATGCACTTTACTGTCACTTGTATATGGACAGTGGGTCCCATCCTGCCTCTGCCCCAGCAAGGTTTCCTTGGTGGCAGCAGAGCCAGGGTGGGCTGGTTCTTCCAAAACACTTTTGAGCATGTTAGGGAGCAATCTCTGTGTTTTAGTGTGGATTTTCACATACTGTAGAAACTCAAAGTCATGTTCTGTTGTCAGTTGACCCGGTGAAAAATTCAGCTGGAATTGTGCTCGGCAGACTTGCCTGTGCCATGCCAGCAGAAGATGGTGGAGGTTGGGCAGCTTCTGCTTCTCTCCTGTGTGACTCCCCTGTTCCAGTGGGGTTACTCTGCTGGAATCTGGAGTTGCTTCAGCCCTGGCAGGCTGCACCATTCCTGCTGGATCCGCTCCAGCGTCACTTCAGGGCTGCTAATGGAGCAAATTGAAAGTCACCCCCAGTAAAGTGACACTAATGTAAAATCTGGAGTTGTTCCACTGGTGTCTTTGCAGGGATACAAAAATGAAGCTCCCCTCTGACAGTGGCACTGGGTTGCTGATGGCAGGATATGCTTTTTTGGGTTTGTGATGATGCTTTGGAAACAACTTACAGAGAAATGGAGTGGGGAGACGGAGCAGCGTGGTGTGGCTACAGAGATCTGCTCTTGGCTCCTGAGAGCTGGGTTGGAAGGTGCAGTCTCAGGCTGCTTTGCTCATCTGTGAAACCATTGGCATTCTTTTTTCCTTTTTCTTTATGCCTTTTGTTCAATATAATCATAAAAAAAAGGAAAAGTAAAAAGACCAGGGGCTGCATCCTGTTTTGCAGTATGGGATTTGCTCCTGGGTTAGAATCAGTGTTAAGCAAACATGAAAGGTGATGGGCATGAGGGCTGGTGGATCCCAGACTGGCAGGTCTGATCGAGCTGCAGCCACTGCAGAGCCAGCTCTGATCCCAGCCCCAGGCAAGCCAGGGAAATCCCCAGGGATGCCCAGAGCAGCCTCTGGGCACCTGGCTGCACAGTCGGGAGCCTGTGGGGCTGCAGAGGATTTCCTCCGGCTCTGCCCTGGTATCAAAGAGATCCAGGCTCCAGCTTGCTGCCCTCGGGACTCTGTCAGAGCAGCTCCAGTGGGATTTCCCCTGTGAGACATGAGCTAAAACAAAAGCCAATCCACAGGGTCCCACAGCAGCCAGTCTCGCCGATACCCACAGGGGGGAGGGCAGCCCTCCCCAGCCCTTCATGGCTTTGCTCGCCCAGCACTACGTTGGCTCCCCCTCATCCTCACTCCCGATCGCTGTACAAGTTGCTGTGCATCCACTTTCCCTCGGCTCCGGGCGCGGTCCCACTCCACGGTACCCCCACCTTGCGCTGAGCCAGCGGCCACAGAGTCGCCCGGTGATTCCCGGCCGTCCTGACTGTGTGGCCCTTCCATTTAAAGTCCGCTCCCTATTATGTTGTGTTTGCTATTTTTTTTTCCCCTCTTTTCTTTTAACGTCATAGGAAACCTGTAGTCGGGATTGTTACTATTGGAAACCGATCACATGTTCCATCCAGGTATTTTCATCTCTCCGGCGTTACGCAAAAATAAAGGCCTGAGAGAGAGATATAACCGAACATAGAAGTAGAGTTAGGCTCGTTGTCTGAGTTTTGAGGCATATAGTATAATGGGAGAAGGAAAAAATTAAAATAAAATAAAATTAAAATAATGATGTTGCACAACTTGTAGAAAACAAAGAAGGGAAAGGGTTAATGTATTAAATGTGCTAAATTACATTAAGAACTTAATTTTATTAAAGTATTATTACTTAAGAAACTTGGTATCTGCTCTCGGTTTCTGTCTGTCCATGCTTTAGGAGGGGGCAGGAGCAGTGGTTGGGAACAGGGCCCTGGGGCGCCGAGTCCAGGGGTGGTGGGGCCACACCTTCCTCTGCAACCCCTCCTGGGTCTCTCACCAGTCCTGTGCCTTTGGCAGCACTTCTCAGGGTTTGTTAGAGCATTTTGAGATGGTGAGCCCCCTGCACCAGCTGCTGCTCCCAGTCCTGGTGCCAGCAGGTCCATGAGCCACCCTGTGCCACATTTCACCCTTCCCACTTGTTCATCCCTGCAAAAATCATCTGAAAGCTGGAAAGCCTGGAACAAAACTGAGGTGCTGAGCCCAAAAGTGTCTCCACGAGCCTAAATGAACTCATCATCCCACATGTCCGTGCCGGTGCCTGTCTGATGGCACATCCGATGGCAGAGAGCCCCAAGGGATGTTTGGCTCAGCCCTGTCCCTTTGAGCAGCCCTTTGGAGCAGCATCCACCCTGCACGCTGGCAGGGCTGACATCACCTCTTGGCACCACGTTTTGGTGTGGGCAGATGGTGTGGGAGGGGGTGGCGCTTGGCAGCTCCAGCTGGCCTGTGTGTCGCCGTGACTGCCAGCTGGGGTGGGCACGGGGCAGAGCCCGGCCTGTGGGGCGATGGCCACTGCTCACCTGGACAGCCCTCAGCTGTGATCTGGCCCAGGATGCAGTCAAGGATGGGCCTGGCTGGCTCAGGGAGGAGGCTGCCTCTGGGATGGAGAAGTGCTGTGGTGCAGGGACACACCACGCAACGGTGGCTGGAGCCAAGGTTAAGATGCTGCCATGGCTGGGCTGGCTGGGCTGCCAGTTGGATAAAAAGGGGCAACCCAGACCCAGTTGAGGCTGACAACCATGTAGTGCAGCTGCTCCCATGCCCGGTTTGTGCCCCACCACGCTGCCCCTGTGCTGGCAGCATGATCCAACCTGGCCCTCTGAGCCTGAATTTCAAGCTCTCCTCTCCAGCCTCCCAGGAGGGCACCCCCTTGCCCAGGTTACGGTCACACCTTCCTCCCTGCCCTCCTCCTCCTCACCCTTCATCGTCTGGGGATGCTGCCCTGTGTGGGGCTGGCAACACTTCTGTCTCAAGGAACTGCCCTGGCAGACAGAGAAAGAGCCTCAACAGCAGCTTTATTTGGGGATTTTACCTCAATTCCTGTTTCATCAACAAATTGCACCCCAAGGTGAGAGGCTGGCCCAGATCCTGCCAACACAGTCAAGTGAGATGGGGTGATGGGGGGCAGCCACGGAGAGACAGAGACCCCCAGCACTGGTTCAGTGAGGACAGACTCTCCCACTTGCACTGGTCCTGACTGACACCTGCCAGTGACCCCTGACAGGGGTTGGGCTCAGCCCAGTCTGTCCCAGCACCTTGGGAGGTGCCCAGCCTGGGGGGTGGCTGCTGCCCTCCAGACAGGGGACAGGGCCACTGTCATCCTGCAGGTGCAGCAAATGCTCCATCTAATGGCACCATGTCCCCAGGCTGGGCCACGAGGGTATTGGCCACCACTGGCCAAACACCAGAGTGGGGCAGGGTCAACCCATGCCAGGGGCTCCTGAGAGGGAGAGCTAAGGGGTCCCCTGTGCTGGCACTGGCCCCCACACAGGGAGCTGTGTGGAGGGACCATGTGCTTGCACTCAGCACCCCATCCCTGTCCTCACCCTCTGCTCCCCAAAGCCCTGGGCCCGCCTTGTCCCCTCCTCAGGGCTCCCCAAAAGCCATGGCCCCCCAGTCCCTGCTCCCATCTCTTTCCATGGAAGAGTCACAGCTTTTCCCTTTGCTGGGGCCATGCCTCGAGGGGGTCACAGCATGAAAACAGTGTCATTCCCACACCCCACCCTGATGTCCCCAGCAACACCCAGGGGCACTCCCAGCCCTCGGTGCCACAGGGGCAGGGCTGGGTGCAACTGGCCATGTTGCTGCTCCTTTCACTGGGCGGGAGAAAGGTGCAGCCAGTGTCCCCCCTGCCCACCCACCCCGCGGGGCTGCACCCAGGGCGTCACCAAGCAGGGACTCACCATGTTCAGGCTTGTTCAGTGCCACCCAGTCACTCGGTGACTGTGCCTGCAGGGCTAGAGGCAGCAGGGACACAGGGGATGGCATATCCCCAGCCATGGGAGAGAGGGAAGACACCCTGATGCTTTGCCTCCCCCCCTATTTTTGTAGGTCCTACATAAACACGGGGAGAGCAGCGCATGGGCAGCGTGAGGTTGCACACAAAAGCAGCTGCCAGCCTGCCCTGCTCAGGGGGTTGCAGGGGCAGAGGCAAAGGGTGAGACACATGATGCCACCATGTGCTGGGTGGTGGGGGGTCACGGTGGGGGCAGCCCAGGGGCTCAGATGTTCTGGCAGCAGGGGGTCTGCCGGCCCTCCTGCTGTGTGGGCAGCACCCGGATGGGCTCAATGGTGGTGCTGGGGCCGAACTCCGACTCCGGCTGCCCAGTGATCTGCCTCTGGGACACGATGCGGTAGATCTCTGCCAGCAGAGAGAGGAAGGGAAGGGAAAAAACAATTCTTTAAGTACATATGTCAGTGGGGGACCTGCCCCCTCCCCAAACACACAGCTCCAGGGGTACAAATGCCCACATCTCCCCATCCAGGGAGCAGGATTCCACCCCAAATCCCACCCAGCACAGACGGGGTCCCCAGGAGGATACAACGTCCAAAGCCATCCCTATCCCTGCCCCCTCCCTTTCCTGGTTGCCCCTTACCCGAGAGGATGTTGTGGAAAGCCGTCTCCACATTGGTGGAGTCCAGGGCAGATGTCTCAAGGAAGGACAGCCCATTCTTCTCTGCAAGGACAGGGCGAGCTCAGATGGGTTCCGTGAGCTTCAGCCAGATGGGATGGGATGGGATTGGACAGGATGGGGGAAGATACCTGCAAAGCTCCTGGCCTCGTCGGTGGGCACGGCCCGCAGGTGCCGCAGGTCGCTCTTGTTGCCCACCAGCATGATGACGATGTTGGCGTCAGCGTGGTCCTGCAGCTCCTTCAGCCAGCGCTCGGCGTTCTCGTACGTCAGGTACTTGGCGATGTCGTAGACAAGCAGAGCTCCCACCGCCCCCCGGTAGTACCTGTGAGGGGATGAGGTCACAGCAGGGCCCCGGGCGAGGGCCACAGGTGGGGAGAAGGCAACTCACGCTGAGGTGATGGCGCGGTACCGCTCCTGCCCCGCCGTGTCCCAGATCTGAGCCTTCACCGTCTTGTTGTCCACCTGGATGCTCCTCGTGGCAAATTCCACCCCGATGGTGCTCTTGCTCTCCAGGTTGAACTCATTGCGGGTGAAGCGTGACAACAGGTTGCTCTTCCCCACCCCAGAGTCCCCAATGAGCACAACTGGGGGGGCATAAGCACAGCGTCAGCTCCCCTGGACACCCAGCGAAGGCACCGATCCCACAGCCTGGCAAGGACAGGGATCTCCCCATCTGCCCCCACTCTGGACCCCACCTCTATCTCCTTCAGGAGAAGCTGCTGGGTGAGGGGTGAAGCAGAGCAGGATCAGCCACCTCCACTCCTCCTGGTGGCATCACTACTGCACATAAATACCCCTCAAGAAAATTCCTGCCATCAATGGGAAGTTGCCAGGGGTTTCTGTCCCAGCCCTGGGGACAGGAAGGTGTCATATGCACTGATGTACCCTAAAGGGGCAGAAAACCAGGGCCAGGACCTCTGCAGGAACAGCCAGGCCAGAGGGCAGGCAGAGCTGGGGCTCCTCGTTCCAACCCTCTGTGGCCTCCCACCCTGAGGGCACACAGGAGGACTTAAAGACATGGTCTGAAAGGAAGCATCCTCCTCCTCCTCCTCCTCCTCCTCCTCCTCCTCCTCCTGCACTGCTGCTGGTCCAGCCCGTGAGCTGGTAAGTCCCTGGGTGTGGGTTAAGTGTATTTTCTGCCTGTCCTAGATCTGGCCTGTTCCTGTAAAACCTGGTGCAACAGGCTCTGGGGAGCTTTATCAGGCGCCTCCCCTGTCAAGTTTGTTGAGTTAATGACTCAACAGGTTTGTTGGTTTGTTTTTTTTTTTAAATTTATTTTTAATTCCCTCACTGCCAACCCTGTTCATTCCCCAGGTGCACTCAGACACTTCACTTTGCCCACCCTGTGGGACACTTCTCCCCACCACGGTCAGACAACAGCTGAGGTCATAACCATCCAGTGACCACGATGGGGAGGACACCAGAGCAGCAGCACCAGCAAGGGACCACCAGGATGCTGTACACTGCAGGAGCTACAGCAAGGCACAGCTACACTCAGCCAAGTCTCAGCAGACACGGTCCTCCAAGCATGTTGCTCCATGTCCTGGATAATCCCTGCCCACCAGCTCCAGCCCATAGACATGGCTCCCTTGCATGGACTGGGGTGCAGCACCTTCAACAATGCAGCCACCCCCTTGGCAAAACTCTCAGTGAAGGGCAGCCAGCAAACAACTTGGCTCCAGGAAGCCCAACAGCACATGGAGCAGGTCCCTGGGGTCACCAAGGACAGCTGGAAAGCATCTGAGCCTCACTGGCAATCACCAGGTCAGGACAGCCAGTGACAGAGGGAAGGGCAGCACCTCCGCAGCAGCACAGAATGCTTTGGGTTGAATGGTTGGACTTTAAAGCCCATCTTGTCCCAACCCTGCCATGGACAGGGACATCTTACCCTAGAGCAAGTTGCTTCAAGCCTTATCCAACCCAGCCTTAGACACTTCCAGGGATGGGGCAGCTACAGCTTCTCTGGGCAACCTGTGCCAGGGCCTCCCCACCCTCACAGGGAAGAA
>JAWWLV010000078.1:2283909-2299712 GCA_035041135.1 Platyrinchus mystaceus
GGGCTGGTTCGGGGGGGTTCGCGGGGCCAGGGAGCGGGGTGAGGGGATTTTGGGGAGGGAGCTGAGGTTGGTGACGGGGAGGACTTTCGGGGAGACGTGAGGAGCAGGGGAAGGGGGGCTGTGGCTGGGGGGGTGTCAGGGCGTCCGGTGGGGCTCTCGGGAGCCAGGTCAGAGCTGGAGGGGCGGCGGGGGAGTCCTGGGGGCAACCCGGGCCTTTGGGCCTTGTTGGAGCCAGGCTGGGAGGGAGCCGGGAGACCGGGGGAGGGCGGGTGGCGGGGGGCTTTGGGAGAGGACAGTTCCCGGCGGGGGGAGTGGGTCCAGGGTGCGGGTCACCCGCGGGAGGGGTCGTGGGTGTCGAAACCACGTTTGTTGCGGGCGTGTGAGGGGTGTGTGAGGGCTCGGAGCGCGGCTTCTGGGGGGTGGCGGCTGTGGGAGGGGTGTGAAGGACGGGGTGGGGTCTGGGGGCTCGGCCCGTGGGCTGGGCAGCGGGGGAGTGGGAAGGGAGGAGTTCCCTGAGCGGGGCGTGGTGGGAAGGGTTTTGGGATTGGGGGCAGAGCCGGCTGGGTGCGTGGGGAGCTGCAGGGTGGGAGAGGTCGGAGCCGTGGGGTGGGTCTGGACCCCCCTGGAGGCGGATCCCCGAGGCGAGGGGAGAGGAGCCGGGTAGGTGTTTGGGGCCAAGGTTGGATGGAGAGGAAGAAAAGGAGCATCGGCCCTTCCAAGGGTGGGCTGGTGGGGTTCTGCTCCTGCTAGGGAGCAGGAGGGGGCTGGGATTGGCAAGGGCTGGGATTGGCAAGGGCTGGCTCCGGGGCTGGCCCCGGGGAAGTGGCAGTGCCCACTGGGATAAGGTGTCATCGGCACGGCCGGGACTGGCGGCGTGTGTTGGTCGGGCACAGGGCATGAGGTCGGTCTGTGAAGGACCTGGCAGGAATCTCTGGGCAGCAGGGCACAGCATGGGCACGGGCTGTGCATGTGTGGCTCTCCTGCTCCTTCCCCCCTCGGCTCCAGGGAGCCCATGGGTACAGGGGGGGTGTGGAGTGAGGGCTCTGTGCAAGGTGGGGCCTGGAGCTGTGTGTGGAGGGACATGGAGCTGTGCAGGGAAGGCACAGAGCTGTGGGGCCAGGGTGACCTTTGGCCAGGGCTGTGCTCTCCCCAGCCTTGTTTTTAGGGTTCTGGTGTGAAGGCTGTGAGCTCTGGGGCAGACGTGGTTTGCACTCTGTGCTGGCCTTCCCCTCTGAATTCCTTGTAGTTTGTGGCTTCCAAGTGCAAGGCTCTGTTTCCTCCAAATCAATTTGGGAATGCCCCGGCGGGGCCAGCAGTGACAGTGGTGTTGGCAGGCGTTAATCCCAGCACACCACACAGTAAGGAAGAGATGTCCGTGCTCCGTGGTGAGCTCCCAGGGAATTCAGTTGCAGAAATAGGAATTGAAGAAGACCTAGTTTATTTCCATTGGCTGATAAAGGATTGTTCCCTTTTCCATAGAGCTCTGTCCTGTATTGAATCAGAGTTGGGCTTTCCTTAGGAAAAAAGCTCAAATGAGCAGAGACAAAACCAGTTCAGTCATTCAGAATAAACGGTGTGTTTGGGTTAGGCCTGAGACACACTTGGTCTGGCTTTGGAAGCCTTTAGCTCTTCCTGAGGGAATGGCTCTGTTCTTTCCAAGACTTACTCCATGTTTTGTGAGTGCAGAGCTTGTCTTTGCTTTGTTTTGATTTTCCTAAACACCTCAGACATCCTCAGCAACTGGTGCCTGAGTGGTGCATGGGCTCTGAGGGCCTGTCACTCCCTTGTGCTGTTCCCAGACTGGATCTGATCCCTGGAGCTTTACATTTCTGGTTTTGGTCCTTTGTCTGAAAAATGCTCTGTTTGTTTTCCAGTTCAAAGAAGAGATTTCCAGGCGGTTTAAAGCCAAACAGGATCAGCTGGTTCTGATCTTTGCTGGGAAGATCCTGAAGGATGGAGACACGTTGAATCAACACGGGATCAAAGATGGGCTGACTGTGCACTTGGTCATTAAGACTCCGCAGAAGTAAGAGTTTGGTCTGGGGGGCTGAGGGCAAATGAGGGCTGGGAATAGCTGATAGTGAGGTTCCTGAGGAGCTTTCCCAGGCTCTCCCTGCCTGTATTGGGGTTTGTCACCCACTTGTCTGCTCCATGGGTGTGTGGCAGGTACTTGGTGGGGCTGGTCCTTTAACATGAGCTCTGTGTGTGGCTTTGTGTATTTTGAGCCTTTAGAATTCACTGATCTTGGAAGAAGCCATCAGAACTTGATACTGGTTCTAACAAAGCCAAGTTGCTGATAACAGAAATTACTTTCTCAGTGAATTTGTGTTGCTGCAGAAGCCAGCACCCAGGTTTTTCTGTCATCTCCTGCTGTGTACTCTGCTCTAAGCACAGTGGGTGCTCCACCTCGAGAGTGAGTGGAGGTTCAGGCTGTGTGACCACGTGCACAGAGCAGTGTGGGAGTCTCCAGGGCTGCCTCTGCCTTGGGCTCCTGCCATGGTGTGTCTGGGCTCCTCAGAAGCTCCAGGGCAACATCTCTGTGCAGTTCTGCTGTTTCCTGGGAGAGCTTCATTAATCAAAATGGGGGTTTTGCCCTATTGTTTTTTTTTTCCCCACATGTTTTTTACAAAGACAGGGATGTGTATTGTCAGATCCTGCAGGAGCCTCTGCCTGGATTCTGCTTCTCCAGGTAGCTGAAAAGCCTGATCCTCTTCCAGTGTCTCCACAGCAAATGTACTGGTGAACCATTTCAAAGGGTGAATCAGAACTGTCCTGAGCTGCTCATTTTTCTTCTGCCAGTAGTCCTAGATACATTACAGTCTCTCCCTGTGCTCATAGAAACCAAGTGCCCTTTCTCCAGCTTCCTTCTTCCTTTTCTGTTCAGCTTCCCATTTACTTTGTTTCCCCACTCTGCCTCTCTCAGTGGCTGCTGGTTTTCAGCAGCAGTTGGGTGAGTCTGGACAGTGGACAGGGACCTTTGGGATTGATCTTTCAAGTGCTAGAATAAGAGTGAAAAAGGAAAGGGAGTTAGAGAAAAGGAATAATTCTTGGTTTGGAAAAGAAAAAGAGAAATAATTGTTCTTATTTTCAGGGGTATAATAACATTACTTGAGGCAAGTAAAATGAATTTTGTGGTCTAAATTCATGTGAAACCTCTTCACCACTAGTCCAGGACTCACTGTTGTGACTGCAGAGGCTTCAGAGAATCTTTAAATGTTCTGTTTCAAATCCCTGTAACACTCCTGAGGAGGAACTGTGGTGACACTGGAGTGGGTTGGTGTACTTAGCAAAGCTGATGTCCAGCACCCACTGCATGGTGGCCTATGGCACAGTGGCTGCATGGGTGTGTTAAAATAAGCTCCAGACAACTTGTGTTGGATGCAGGAATCTTGCATGAAGGTACAGCCAGTGGCAGAGCTGGGAATTCGGAGCCAAACTGGCCATACTTCATGGGACAGGTGCTGGCTGCCTCGTGCCTCAATCTCCCCCTCTGTGGAGTAATGCTGGTACTTCTTTTTGCCCCAGGAGCACTGATAGGAATATTCAGAAGTGCAGAGTCTCGTTTACCCCTTGCACTAGCCCTGCTGTAACCTCCTGTGGTTTCTGTGGGAGCAGCAGGAGGATTTTCCTGTTTGGAGCAAACTCATTGCTCAAGGATATGGCTGAGGTAAATAGTTCAGTGGGATTCAAGGAAGAGCTGGATACAATTCAGGGTAAGACCTGTCCAACTGCTCTGTATGGGCCAGGACAACATGTCAGGGGCTGCAATGCATCAGGATGGGAGGCAGAATCCAGCAGATGGGAGGCATCTGGGAGCACAGCTTGGATCCATGCAGGCAGGGTTGGGATAGGAGGTGGGGCTGGTTCCTGTGGGGGTGACCGGTGCGCCGGGAGCTTGGTCAGCGTGGGCTGCATGTCCTGTGTCCCCACAAAGGACTCTGCTTGCCCTTCCCCAGCCCCAGGAGTTTAACACCCTCTGATCCTTTGCAGGGTCCAAGATTCAACATCTGCTGCTTCTGCCCCCAATGCTGCTTCTGCCCCCACTGCAACCCCCTCTTCTCCTGCTACCCCATCTCAGCCCTCCACATCCAGCAGTGCCGGTCCGGACACAGGGAGTGGCAGCAGACGGAGCAGCGGGTCGGGGACCATGGGAGGTCCTGGAGATGGAGGCCCCAACAGTGCTACATCCATCCTTTGTAAGTGGGGGCTGTGAGAAGGAAGGATTTCCTGGGATTAGACCAAGGAGTCAGGGTTCTTGACCCCTGTTGTTGTCTCTGCTCGCTGTGGGCTTTGCGTGAGTCACTCCTGCGGCAAACCTCAGCGTCTCTGCTCAGGGTAATGCCACAGCCCTTAGTGAGGTGTGTTGTAGGGGTGTCCCCCCTCAGAGCTGGCTGCCATAGGAACATGGGATACCCCTGGGTTTGTGGGGTGCAGTTCAGCTGATGTGCCTGTCCTCTTTTTGCAGCTGCCGACAGTTACTGACTCACGCCTCTCTCCCCGTGTGTTGTTCCCTCTCCAGCTGGTTTTGGTGGCATCACTGGGCTGGGCAACCTTGGGATGGGCTCTGCCAACTTCATGGAGCTCCAGCAGCAAATGCAGCGGCAGCTGATGTCCAACCCAGAGATGCTTTCCCAGATCATGGAGAATCCCTTGGTGCAGAACATGATGTCTAACCCTGACCTCATGAGGCAGATGATCATGGCCAATCCCCAGATGCAGCAGCTCATGGAACGAAATCCAGAGATAAGCCACATGCTGAATAACCCGGAGCTCATGAGGCAGGTGAGTCACAGCAGGGCCTCTGTAAAGAGCGTTCAGGAGAGTCTTTGTGGACCAGCTTTAGTGTCTGCTCTGCTGAGGGGGAGTGGGAATGCCAGAGCAGTGGTTTTTGGAGATCTCTTCCTTCCTGCTGTGAGCTCCCCACAAACAGATGGTGGTCTTGAGTTATGTGAATACTGATTACACAACCCACGTCCTTGCAACTCTTATCTCCCTTTCAGAGCTATTGAATCCATGGTGTGTTGGGGAAAAAAGGATGCTGGGATTATCCTAGCATGCTGCCTACAAGACTACTGTGTTCTGATTCAGGAATAGGAGTAAAAGCAGTACTGGAGAAGTGAAGCTGCTGCAAAAGCTCTTTGTTTCTCTCTAGTTCTCTTGACAGATAAAGTACAGAACCCCGAGCTGTACAGTCAGTATTTCACTACTTGTATCAGTGGGGAGCACTAGTGTAGGCCAGGATCCCAGAGGGATCTGATTTTTCCCAGAACAGAGAGGACCTGTTCCCTAGAGGACTGGCTGTCTGGAAGACTGAAGTTTCATTGGAAGGGAAGCCTAAGGGTTGAGTGAGAGGTTGAGGGTGTTAATAGCCCTTGACAGGACTCTGCTGTTTCCTGGGAAGGCTTGTCAGGAGGGTTGTGCTGAATGGGCCTAGTTTCCATCTGCTTCTCAGTTATTCTGCTTTCAGCTGTGTCGGCCATACACGAAATTCCAGAGCTGCAGGACTAAATTGTGAATAATCCGTACTTAAGCAGATCCTCAAATGAGACCTGGATATTCCTTGTGTGGGAGAGACCCATCAGAGGTCTAGAGAAGGTGGAAGGATTCAGCCTTTTCCACTTTCCCAGTTGTTGAATGTGATCTATCCAGTCTGAGTGGGAACATATGGGTGTTAGATGTTTGGATGTCCTGATACTGCTTAGAAACAAAACAGTCTCATCTAGCTGATCTGTGGCTGAGAAGGAAGAGAGGCTGAGCAAGGCTGGAGAGGAGCTGGGATCCCTGGGCTCTCTTTGCTTGGATAAATGATCTCTCTGCTCTCTGCCTGTGAAACGGGTTTAATTATCCTCTTTCTCCTGGGAGCTGAGATTTAACTCTTTCAGGGCTTGGCTGGGGGATCAGTTGAAAACTGCTGGGCTGCTGACCAGGTTCTTGATCCACCCTGGTCCTCCATGGTGCATGTGGGCCTGAGCTTTCCACCTTTCTCTCCTTCTCCCAGACGATGGAATTGGCTCGTAACCCTGCCATGATGCAGGAGATGATGCGGAACCAGGACCGTGCTTTGAGTAATCTCGAGAGCATTCCAGGAGGATACAACGCCCTGCGCCGGATGTACACGGACATCCAGGAGCCCATGTTCAGCGCTGCCAGGGAGCAGGTACTGGCTGCCTTCCTCCAAGTGGGGTGTAGTGTGGGAAGGGGGTCTTTCCCTGGCCCCTGTGCTGGTGGGGCAGCTTTCCAGCAGCGTGGCTGTTCGTGTCTCTCCAGTGCAGGCAGTGGCCTGCAGCGCCTCTCGTTACACGGGTTGGGGTGTCGGAGCAGAGACCTGCCCTGGCTCCTGCAGTCCCCCAGCAGGCTGGATGCCAGCCATAGCCCACGGGCAGGCCCCCATCGCCTCGTTAGCACAACCCTCTGCTCCCTGGATTAGCTGGAGCCTGACGCCTTTGGAGCAGAGCTGGCTCAGATCCAGCTGGCTGGGAGCGCGGGAGGAGGGAGTGCAGGTCTGGCTGCAGAGGGCTGTGCAGACATACTCCAGTCCAGCATTACCTACGGTATGTCCGGGCGCTGGTTTTACAGAGGCGTTTTGAAGCCTTGCATTTAGGAGCCAAATCTGGAGGCTGTGGCCACTCCTGAGCCTGGTCTTTTTCCGAGCGAGGTGTGTTGTGGATTGCAGATTTCTCAGGAGGCGAATCATGGCACATGTTTAGCATATTCTGGACTTGGCTGAATGTGATCGGCTGTTCCCTGGCTCACTTGGTGCTGGGGTTGGTCTGACCTTCTCTGCTGGGACTAACTGATTCCGGCTGTTTCTTTTTTCTTTCTCCCTAGTTTGGCAACAATCCTTTCTCTTCCTTGACGGGGAATTCTGACAGCTCGAGCTCTCAGCCTTTGCGGACGGAGAACAGAGAGCCGTTGCCAAACCCCTGGAGCCCCACACCCCCTGCTTCCCAGAGCCAGGCACCCAGCAGCGAAGGGAGCACGGGCTCAGCAACCACCCAGAGCACCCCGACTGTGTCCAACCCCTTCGGGCTGAACGCTGCCAGCATCGGTGCTGGTACGTGAGGGAGGAGCTGGAGGATGCTCCTGGCTGAACAGGTCGCCCAGGCCTCGTGGGGGGGCCGGTCCCTCTGGCATTAGAGCCGTGTCCGGAGCTGTTCTCCAGAGGAATGGTTTGAGCCCGGTTGCAAGCACAAATGGATTGTTCTGGTGTGCCTGTTGGAGGGTCCCTTTGGGAACTCTGCTGTCCCTGCACCCTCAAGAGCAGGAGAGTGGCCAGCAGAGCAATGTCATGGTGTCCACAGTGGTGTTTGCTGCTGGCTGGGGGATGGAGTGCAGGCAGTGCTGTTATCAGTCACATTGTATTTCAGGCACTGCAGCAGTGCTCAGGCTCATCAGGGGTCTTTTTTTGTCTTCCCTTCCCTTGCAGGCATGTTCAACAGCCCAGAGATGCAAGGACTCCTGCAGCAGATTTCTGAAAACCCTCAGCTGATGCAGAACATGATCTCTGCCCCTTACATGAGGAGCATGATGCAAACTCTTGCCCAGAACCCGGACTTCGCAGCACAGGTAAAAGTGTTGCAGTCATCTGCTGTTGCCAGGCAGCCTGTGAGCACAGTGAGACCAGTCTGCTGTGGCGTCAGACTGGTTCCTCCTGCAGACACCGGAGCAGGGTGAATACACACGGTTTGGCTGTATTTCTTGAGAGCCTGAAGGCAGCCCTAGCTCTGAGCCCTCTGTCTTAGCAGAGCCCCTGACACAAGAGGTGGCTTTCAGAGGGACATGGGAATGGCCCTTCTCTTTTCCCATGGCCAAGTGGCCCCTGTTCAACACTGCTGTCAGGAATTGAGCTGTCCCCCTTAGCAGGGGAGCATTGTGAAAGCCCAGGGAGGGAGTCAGGGGCATGAATGACCTGTTCTTCATGGCTTAGTTGCGTAGGGTTTAACAGCCAGTCAGTGGCAGCAACCCTCTGACCCTACCTACGTGTGCTGTCTCTTGCTAGATCATGGTAAATGTCCCCCTCTTTGCTGGGAATCCACAGCTTCAAGAACAGCTCCGCCTTCAGCTCCCTGTCTTCTTGCAGCAGGTAAAGGCCTCTGGCTGGCCCTGTGCTGCCCTCAGCTCCTGGCTCCAGAGCTTCTCCCCCCACTGTGTGACAGGCAGGATCTCAGCTGCTTGGTCAAGTGCACTAGGAAGCATGTGGGCTTGGGGGGCTGGGCTGAGGAAGGAAAGAGGTTGCACAGGGGAGACAGAGAGGGAGAGCTTGGTTAGACAAGGCAGCCTGAATTAACTCATCTGAATTATTGAAAGGTGGACTCCAAATTAGGCTCGTTAAGCTACTTGGAACCCCTGTGTGGACAATCTCCCACTGTGTTGAGTTTACAAAAATTAACACAGCTAATTGTGCTAGAGCAGCTGGTTCTCAGGTAAATTAGATTCCAAAGGCATGTGCCCCCAGTTCTAATCTGATTCACCCAGTTCATTTAGGAAACGATCTGAGCTCTGTGAGTGCCCCTGCAGATGAGCCCTGCGGTCTTGGAGCCTCGGAGGAGGGTCCAAACGCACAGGTCGTGGCTCGGCGCCTGTTCGGGTGTAGCAGTGCTGGATCTGGGGCTGCCCGAGCTCTCGCTGGTCGGTACCGTGGTGTCTTTCTGCCTTGGTTCCCAGATGCAGAACCCGGACTCCCTGTCCATCCTCACCAACCCCCGCGCCATGCAGGCCCTGCTCCAGATCCAGCAGGGACTCCAGACACTGCAGACGGAGGCCCCTGGACTAGTGCCAAGGTATGGAGCACTCCGGAGTGGGGTCATGCAGGCACAGCTGCTGTGCCCGGGACCAGCAGGCAGAACTGGCTGTCAGTTCATTGGGGAGATCTGCTT
Source organism: Platyrinchus mystaceus (assembly GCA_035041135.1). Taxonomy (NCBI): domain Eukaryota; kingdom Metazoa; phylum Chordata; class Aves; order Passeriformes; family Tyrannidae; genus Platyrinchus; species Platyrinchus mystaceus. The sequence goes on from JAWWLV010000078.1 coordinate 2,292,786, forward strand.
AGGGTGCTCTGTCATGGGGCAGGTGGGTGTGTGCCTGCAGGCCTCTCTGAGCCTCACTAATTAGCACTTGCTCCCTGCTTGTGCTTCACTGGGAAGTCCTTGACCCTTTCTTTTTGGAGAAAAGGTTTGGAATGTGCTTGGTCCCTCCCCCATCCTTTGTTTGCTGTATTCGGTGTGGACTGAGCTCAAGAAGTTTATCTCTGGAGAGAGATGGACAGTCACAAGGCTGGGTGGGTGTGCTGGGGCAGGCTGGGCTGCTGGCCCTCTGCTCGCTGTCACTGTGTATCACGCTCCATCTCAGCAGTTCCCTGCAGGCTCTGTCAGCTCTGCTCACTCCCAGCACCACATGTGACTGGGGCACGGACACAGCCGGTTCCAGAGCTGCCCCGTAGCCAGCCTGCTGGCTGCCCTGCTGCCCCGCTCTGGGGGGATGCCCATGGCACCGGCGTGTCCCTGAGCGTGCCCTGCCTTCCTCTGCAGCCTCGGCTCCTTCGGCATGCCCCGAATGCCCCCGTCCTCCACAGGAGGAAGCACAATCCCGGAGAACCCTGTTCCCTCTGCTTCGACGCCGGCCAGTGCCTCTCCAGCCGGGGGTGGTAACCCCCAACAGCAGCTCATGCAGCAGATGATCCAGCTGCTGGCCGGAGGAAACTCTCAAGTACGTAATTCCCGGCGGCTCCTGGGGCAGGCAGGGAGGTCTCCAGGGGGGTCCCCATCCCACCCCGCTCAGGGGATGTGGTTCCCAACAGTCTCTTGTGGCTGTGGTGCTTTAGGCCAGGTTTGGTGTAGGGGTCCAGCTGGTTCTTTGGGGTGTGGAACCCTTTGCAGAGGTTTAAGCTCGTAGCGCTGGGGATCCTTCTCCCCACACTGCTGCCACCGTCGGTACCAAGCCAGGACTGACTGGTGTGGCTGCTGTGCCACAGCCTGGGGGGACATGAGGCCTGTCCCCACACAAGCCTGAGGCTGAGCTCAGTGTCCCTGTGCCCATGTTGGATGCTGTCTCTGCTCTCTGACTCCGAGGTCTCCGTCCTTTCCCTCGCAGGCGCAGAGCCCCGAAGTGCGATTCCAACAGCAGCTGGAGCAGCTGAATGCCATGGGCTTCATCAACCGTGAGGCCAATCTCCAGGCACTCATTGCCACCGGCGGGGACATCAACGCAGCTATCGAGAGACTGCTGGGCTCCCAGCCTTCCTAAACTCTGTCCTGCTGCCCCACAGACGTCAGCACATGCATCCATACACATGCACAGGGGATCTTTCCGGAAAGCCCGCCATCATTTTCATATCTGACAGCTGTCCATGTATTTAAAACAAAAAGATACAGCTTAACCCCTGACCTTCCTACTAAGTTAAGATTTCATGTTGAAATGCTCTTTAACTGGCTTGTATGTGGATTCCAGTTCTCATCGTGGCCACAGAGACTTCAGATGTGTATTTTTTCCTAAATATGCCCTGTCTCAGACACTCTTCTCTCTCTCTCTAGATGGTAGAGGCGATACTTCTAGTTACTTACCAGAATGATTGTGTTTTGAGTAGCTTGATTTTAACTGTACATGATTCCCTCCCCTAGCCCTCCTTTCAGGCAAATATTTAAAAAAATTGAGCCAAGTTTGGGGATTGGTTATTTCTCTCAGCATCTTATTGGGAATGGATCAAAAGAAAAATTGAAATTACCTGGAAATTTCTGATGTCATTTGTCTTAATGTTCCCTGGGATGAAACGAGCCTGTATCCCTCACTCATGGGTGCCTCTGATCTCCTGGTAAAGGGTTAATGAGTGCGAAAACTGCATTTGAAGTGTGGTCTTTATGCTCTAGGGGTGGTGTAACAGAGCCCAGGGGCCTGCAGGGACCAGGTGTGCTGTTGTTGAGCTTGAGTTGAAGGTGCTGTGCAGAGGAAGGTGTTTGGAAGGTGTGTTTCTGCCCAAGCAATGAGGTTCCTGTGCAGAGGTGTTGGGGGCCATTGACTCCTGTGCTCGGTGGGCTCATTTCTCCAAGTGTAAAAACTGAAAAGGAAATGGAAAAGTAAGTTAATGATCTTTTTCGCTTCACTGGAAAATGTTGAAGTTCGTGTTCTTCCCAGTTTAGATCCATCGTCCACCCCCCCCTCCATTCTGGTGTGTTTGAATGTTCTGACTCTCTCCAAGAGACTCCCCAGGACCAGCAGGGTGGTATTTCCCAGGAGCCTCCATGGCTGTGTAATTTGCATACACCATTTTTATCAAAGGAAAATAAATGCGCACAACCATCTGTCTCCCTGCATCCCTGTCTCGTCCTTGCCTGCCTCGGCTCAGCTGGGGCATTCCCAGTTCCCCAGGATTAATCCCTGCTGTCCCCTGTGCTCACCTCGAGCAGGTAGCAGGGGTGTTGTGCTCCCTCCCCACCTGGCCCCTTCTGCTGCCTTCCCCTGTGGCAGGAAACGTTTTGGACACTTCAGGAATGCTGCCAAAGCTTCCCAAACTCTGGCCCTAAATGTGCCTATTTGGAAGCTTCCTTTCAATTAGAATTAGCAATTAGCAACCCTTGGAACTGCTGTGAGCTGGGAGTTAGTGTTATTTGATAGTTTTAAGTTTTTTTCAGTGTGGGAGGATTGGGCAGTGAGAGGGAACAGGAGGAGTCCCGGCGCTGCTTCCTGCAGACCTGTAAAACCTGCTGCACCCCAGGGCTCCTGAGCTGGACCTGGGCTCGATGGGTGCTTGTGTTGCTGAGAATGTAGGTGGTGTTGGAGAAAACACGTGAGTGTGCGGGCTGGAAATGCTCCTGCGTTATGTGTGTGTGTAACAAGACTGGGATCTCTTGGAGGAGGATTTAGAAAGCAGCTTTAACCTCTTCTGGAGGCTGTGCACAGACCTCTGGATTGCTTTGTGCAACCTCTCCTCAGACATGGGAATTTTGCACAGAGCTGTGTAGGGGTGGGAGCTGGAGGGGTTGGAGCTCTTCCCAAAACGTCGCTGATCAGCCCCTGAAATGGGCTCCTGGAAAGGCCTGTGCTCCTTGTGATCTCTTGGATGTCCCTTGCTGGCATTAAGGTCTCTGTCCCTGCATATGCCAGCACTTGCAAGGAATGTGCTCCAGGAGGATGGATGGGGCAAGCAGGGAAAGGAGGGAGCAAAGGGAGCGTTGAGGGTCACAGGGAGACATACCCCATGGTGCATGTGAACCTCTGAGGAGCAAAACCAGTCTGTTGTGTCTGGCCAGGCAGAAACAGTCCTTCCACCCCCTCAGTGTCAGCAAGGTGTGACACAGTGGTGTCAGCGTGACACAGTGGTGTCAATCACCCCAGTGCATGAGGGATCTCTGTGTGTGAGGGGATTTGTGTCGGAACAGGGACTTTGAGGGATGGAGGCATCCAGTCCAAAGCTGGCTGGAAATAAATCCCTGAGTGGTGGAGAGATCCTGCTGCAGCGTGGGCAGATGGCTGAGAATCACGGAATGGTTTTGGTGGGAAGACACCTCACAGTTCATCTCATTCCATCCCCTGCCATGGGCAGGGACACCGTCCAGTAGACCAGGTTGCTCCAAGCCCTGTCCGGCCTGGCCTTGACTTCCAGGGATCCAGGGGCAGCCACAGCTTCTCTGGGCAACCTGTGCCAGGGCTTCACCACCCTCACACCCTCACCCTCCTAACGTCTCATCTCAGTCTCTCCCAGTTTAAAACTATTCCCCCTTGTCCCATCACCATCTGCCTGTGTAAAAAGTCTCTGTCCATTGTTTTCATGAGTTCCCCTTAAGTCCTGAAAGGCTGGGATGAGTCCTCACAGGCTGTTTGTTCAGTTCTTGGTGTCTCTCAATCGTTTTAAGCAGGAAAACACATTTCTCCTGTCTCTGCATTCCTCACCAGCCAAGATGTTAAATAGAGACAGAGAAGCCTGCAACCTCTTGTGTCCATCTGATGCCACCTCCCAGCTCTCCACCCTCCCCCAGCAGCCTGGCAAGGCCACCCACTCCGTGCTGCTCACAGGGGCTTTGTTGTACTGCTCACAGGGAAGGAAGTTGGGAGGGAAGGGCCTGTGGCTTCTCTGGTGCTGCTGGCAGGAGAATGGGACCATGGGGTGGGACACAGTGGGGATGAGATCAGAGAGCTTGGAGGGGTGATGGATGCAGCCACTCCAGCCATGGGTACCCCCAGAGGATGGGGGTTTGGCCCTTGATACCCGCAGGGGATGGGGGGCCTTGCCCTTGGTACCCGTAGGGGATGCAGGTCTGGCCTTCCCAGCTCTGGAGATAAAGGTGCTTTGAAGGCTGGTGCGAAGGAGCCTTTTAGTGAAACCTTAATCCCCTCCAGAGCTTTTCCCAGTCCCTGGTAATGTGCTGTTCAAAAGCTCATTTCCAAAGGAATGACCACACTTTCTTGCTCCCATATCTCTCCTTCCCCAAAGAATTGCCCAAAGGTGTTCTCACTGATTTTTTTCCTCTTATTTTACTCCAATAAATAGAATTAATACTTTCAAAACATAATAGAAGGAGCAATTTCCACAGCAGGTAGTGGTGAATCCAGCTGATTAATTGGGAGAGATTTCTGCTGTCGAGGACATATTTTCACTTCATTCCTTCCCCCCTTCCCTGGAGGGGATCTGCAGCCTTTTCCCACAATATCCCAATGTAACACTTCCAACTTCAAAATCAAGCCTCTGAAATGTGGAGGAGGGAGAGATTGCAGGAAACCAACATTTACATTGCTTTCAAGAAACCATTTTTTTATTACTAAGATCCACGAGAGGGATGGTTTCCTACAGCTACAGCCCTTATTATGGTGTTGAAGTTCAAAGTGACCCAAGAGAGGGTCAGTAGGGAAGTATCCTGGGGTTAGGAGTTCATGGAGTGGGATAGCTTGGAAAATATATGTATGTGTGTGTGTGCGTGTGGAGCTGCTGCAGCACCTTTGCTCAGCCACAGGAGCTGTGAGGAAAGACTGAACAATGCTCCTTGGCCTCTCTGCTCAATTCTGCAGCATTTTGGGGCAGAAAACGATGATTTAGAGCTTGGTTGGGCCATGGCCAGCCTGGGTGACTCCCTGCATCAGGACCCAACCATGGCACATTCAGGGCCATATTCATGTTGCTCTGACTTGGTTTATTTTTAATTCCTCCAGCAGGTTCCCAGTCACTGCTTGCCTAGTGCTGGCTGCTTTTCACTGGGGTTGGCTGGGGGTGTTCCCAGCCCACAGAGCCAGCTGTGCTGGAGCCAGCACTGCCCACCAAAGGAGGGAACCAGTGCCCAGGGCAGGACAGAGGCTGGGATTTGTGAGATTGGAAACAACAAAATCACAGGTGTTCCAGCCTGCCCCAGAGCTGACAGGGGAGGGGTGGTCCAGAGACTCTCACCGCAGCTGTCCCAGGACAGAGAAAGGGAGAGGGGAGGTATTTGGGCACCTGCCCTTCCCTCCAGGTCTGCTGGGCCTCTGTGTGGCCCCACATAGGGTCAGGCCTGGCTGGTGCCCCTGAGCTGGCACCCACGGGTGCAGAAGGAGCTGTGTCACCCACAAAGCCCAATGGGTTTCTAACGTGCACTGGGAAAGGGTCCAGGGTGCCTGAGGGGCTTTGCAGCCCTTGGCTGCTGCTGGCAGTGGTGACACAAGGCCAGTGGTTGTCCCCAGTGTCCCCCCAGTGTCAGTGATGGGGCTTAACCTGAGCTTTGCCCCCATCTCCTGCCCAGGAGCCAGATGAGAAGCCCCCCCAGCTCCCCACGCTGCTCTGGGAAGGGGTTCTGCTTTTGGCAGATTTTGTGGTGCTGGGACCTTGCATCGTGCCCTGCTGCTGTTTCCCTGGCTGTCCTGGTGGGAACATCCCCAGCCTCGCTGTCTCCATTTCCCTGCCCGTGAGCCACATCTGGGCTGCAGCTGTGAGATGGCTCCTCTGCAAAAGTCATTGCTGCTCTTTCATCCCAGCAAAGAGAGCAGAGAGTGGTGAAACTAAAAGTGGCTGAGGCTGCTGCAGGTCCCACCTTGGTGCTGCCCTGGAGAAAAGCCCCCAGTTATCAAGGGGAGTGGAAGGGGGGAAACAAAGCATGAGGAAAAGCAGGAGGGATGCTGGCAGGGCTGGTGCAGGGGAGGGGATGTCCCTTGGTCCCTCAGTGCTGCTGCCACGTGCAAGGGCTCCAGCAGAGCCAAGTGTGGAGCTGGTGCCTTTGCTGTGTGTCTGCAGGGACACACACCCCACCATGCAGCTCACACCCCACGTGCACCCCACTGCACACCCAGCACCATGTTCCCATATCCCCATATCCCTGTACCCCCACGTTCTCATGTCCCCATATTCCTGTATCCCCATATCCACGTATCCTCCTGTTCCCATGTCCCCCTGTCCCCATATCTGTGTATCCCCGTTCCTGTGTCCCCATATCTGTGTATCTCCACGTTACCATATTCCTGTGTCCCCATATCCCTGCATCACCATCTTTCTGTGACACACATCTCTGTATCCCCCATCCCTGTATCCCCATTCCCATGTCCCTGTGTCCATGTAACCCCACGTTCCCATGTCCCCCTATCTGTGTATCCCCACTCCCACGTCCCCATACCCATTATCCCCGTCCTCATATCTGCATATCTCCCGTTCCCATATCCCCATATCCGTGTATCCCCCGTTCCCATATCCCCATATCCGTGTATCCCCCGTTCCCATATCCCCGTGTCCGTGTTCCCTGTATCCCCGTATCCCCATATCCCTGTTCCCATGTCCCCATATCGCGTATCCCCATGCCTGTATCCCCCTGTTCCCGTGTCCCTGTGTCTGTGTATGCCCCTATCCCTCTATTCCCGTCCCCCCTGTCCCTCTATTCCCGTCCCCCCTATCCCTGTATTCCCGTCCCCCCATCCCTGTATTCCCGTCCCCCCTATCCCTCTATTCCCGTCCCCCCTATCCCTCTATTCCCGTCCCCCCTATCCCTCTATTCCCGTCCCCTCTATCCCTCTATTCCCGTCCCCCCTAT
>JAWWLV010000078.1:2311444-2339949 GCA_035041135.1 Platyrinchus mystaceus
CAGGCAGGTCTTGGGGTGCAGGGGCATCTGGGGAGACAGGTAGGTCTAGAGGTACAGGGGGATCTGGGGGGATGGGTAGGTCTGGGGGTGCTGGGGGGTGGACAGGGAGATCTGGGGGTGGGGGAGGGGGTTAAGGGAGCAGGCAGGTCTTGGGGTGCAGGGGGATCTGGGGGGACAGGCAGGTCTGTGGGGACAGGAAGGTCTAGGGGTGCAGGGGGGTCTGGGAGAGCCGGGGGGTGGACAGAGAGGTCCGGGGGTAGGGAGGGATGAAGGGAACAGGCAGGTCTTGGGGTGCAGGGGCATCTGGGGGGACAGGTAGGTCTGAGGGTGTGGGTAGAGGAGGGACAGTAGTGTGTAGGGTCCCAGGCACCTGGGGACAAACGGTGTTTTGAGGAGTGGTTTGGCGGTGGGCAGCCCGGTGCCCCCCAGCAGTCGCGGGTGCTTCCAGCACCAGCAGTGCCAAAGGATCCCAAACCTGCAGCTGTGTCCCCCTGAGTGCTGCCTCTGGGCCCCCGCTCCCTGGTGCCAGTTCTGGGTGCCAGCTGTGGCAGTTATTTGGGAAAAAAGGAAGTTGGAAACTTTTCCTCCAACCGCCTGAGGGGCCTGGCTGGTGTCAGCGTCATGCTGGTGCCTCCCCCATCTGGCTGTGGGAGGCTGCTGTGCCAAAAGCCCGTCTCCCTTTCCCAGATCTTAGTTTGGGTGGCCATGGGGGCTTCCAAAAGCCCCCCCCAGCAGAGGGCTCTGACGGGCACCCCCATCACTGCCCAGGTGAGCGCCTGACTGCGGATGAGATGGACGAGCAGAGGAGGCAGAACGTTGCTTATCAGTACCTGTGTCACCTGGAGGAGGCCAAGCGGTGGGGCTGCACCTGGGGAGCCCCTCGAGCTCAGATTTGTGGGGGAAAAGGGGTGCAAAGGGATGAGGGCAGGGGGTCTGGGTGGGGGGTGGCTATAATTCTACAGAATCCTGCCCAGACCCTGGGGCTTTGTGGCCCTCAAAGATGGTTTTGGGGGTGGTTTTTGGGGGGAGGCTCTCAGCCAAGCACCCAAACTGAGAACCACCTGGCAGCAAAGGGCTGGGGGCCGACCTCCCCTGCCAGTACTGTGGGGGTTTATGGGGAGGGGGCCAAGGGGGTCTCCTTTGGGTGATTTTCCTGCCTGGTGGGGTGCTGGGGTCTGTGACATGCCCCATCTTTGCCCTGCCAGCTGGATGGAGGCCTGCCTGGGTGAGGGGCTGCCTCCCCCCACCGAGCTGGAGGAGACCCTGCGCAACGGGGTCCTCCTGGCCAAGCTGGGCCACTGCTTCGCCCCGGCCGTGGTCCCGCTGAAGAAGATCTACGATCGTGAGCAGACACGGTACAAGGTAAGGCTGTGACACCAGGGGTGTGTTCCTTAGGGTGTACCCCCAAACCTCCCTGTCACTGGTGAGTGCAGAGCAAGGAGGGGCTTGCTGACAGCACTCACTGAGGGACAATTTCGTAGTGAGTGGCTGTGATGTGGTATTTGAACTGTGCTGCCCTGGGAGTTCACAGTGTTGCCTCTGACTTTAACTGCTTGCCCTGGCTGGGTGGGTTTGGTGGGGGACCCCAGGGATGGGAGAAGGTGAAGTTCAGCCTGGCTCTAGCTCCTCTTTTCCAGGCAGCTGGGCTTCACTATCGGCACACGGATAACATCAACTACTGGCGTGACGCCATGAGCCACGTGGGGCTTCCCTCGGTAATGTCCCCCCTCCGCTCTCCCTGGCCAAGGGACACGCTGGCCTCTGCCCTGTGGCAGCACTGTGGGGAGTGCTGGTGTGGCAGGGGTCTTTGTCTCTGCCCCACACCCTTGAACACCATCCTGCCCAGGGACCGTCTCAATGCCATCCCCACCTGAGCTGTCTCTCGTTTTTCTGGCAGATCTTCCACCCGGAGACCACCGACATTTATGACAAGAAGAACATGCCCCGGGTGGTCTACTGCATCCATGCACTCAGGTGAGTGGCCTTGCCTGGCTGTCACCTCTCAGGAGCTGCTCATGTTTGTGCTCATGAGCCCTTTGGTGGCATCACTCGCCAGCCTCAGCTGCCACAGAAGCTTCGGGAGGGAGAAGCAGGTGATGTTACGGTCATGGTCTGTCTTTCAGCTTGTACCTCTTCAAGCTGGGGCTGGCTCCTCAGATCCAGGACCTATATGGCAAAGTGAACTTCACAGGTATGCTGCTGTGTGGGGGGACCTGGGCTGGGGGCTGGTGAGGAGGGGTTTGCCATTGATGTTTCGGGATCCTGTGGCAGGAAGGATGTGGGGAGTGAAGATTTTGGGTGAGCTTTGCCAAAGCTGCCACAGGGCTGCTCACCCCAGTGTGGGGATTTTCTGCACCCCTCTGATTTGGGAGGGGAACGGAGGCTCTGCTGGCTGCCCCCTCTCCAGTGCTGTCTCTGTGCTCTGCTCCAGAGGAGGAGATCAACAATATGAAGCGGGAGCTGGAGAAGTACGGCCTGCAGCTGCCTGCCTTCAGCAAGATCGGCGGCATTTTGGCCAACGAGCTCTCAGTGGATGAAGCAGCAGGTGATGGGTGCCTGGTGGGGAGCAGGGCTGGGCAGTCAGCCCCTGGATACCAGGTCTGGGGCCAGCAAACTCGGGAGGTGGTGCTCTGGGAGATGATGGTGGTCTGGGATGCAGCGGAGGTTGCTCTCCTTCAGCCCCACATGTGGCTGTAAGGGCTGGCACAGCCCTTTCCCCACTGGCAGCACCAGGGGTTCTGCATTACCTGTTCTTGCTGCAAGACACCGAGACTTCCCGGGTTCTGGAGAATGCAGCTCACTCTCTGGTGGTTCCCACCGTTGTGCACGGAGTGGTTCTTGTCCCACTGCTTGCAGGGCTATAGCGGGTGGTCCATCTCACCCCTCCATGTCCCACCTCACGCCCCTCCTTCCCGCCTCGCCTCCAGTCCACGCCGCAGTGCTGGCGATCAACGAAGCGGTGGATCGGGGAGTGGTGGCCCAGACGATGGAGACCCTCCGCAACCCCAGCGCGATGCTGCGGGACCTGCGCGAGGGGCTGGCGGGCGCCTACCAGGAGATGCTGCACCGGGCAAAGCTGGAGAAGGGCAGCAACGCCAGGAACAGGGTGAGGAGAGCATGGGGGGCTCTGGGGGGGCAGCTGGGAGAGGAGCAGCTCCTTTGCTGATGGGCTGGTGGGTGCTTCCAGCTGGAGGGGTCCCTCGGCCACAGACTGTACAGTGACTGCTGGGTGAAACAGCCTGGGAGCCCTTGTGCTGAGCAGAAGATGGGGGCGATGATTCCTCTTTGGGGGCCTGGTTGATGCCCAGGGCTTGGGATTGGGCAAGGAGCCCAGGCATCTGCAAGGGCCCCTGCTGTGTGCTGTGGGGTGAGCTTGGGAGGAAAGCTCAGGGTGGGGAGACCCTCTCCAGTATCTGCAGGTGATCCCCGAGGGAGAGGATGTCTACGACCGGTGTCTGACCCAGGCTGAAATCCAAGGGAACATCAACAAAGTGAACGGTGAGGGAAGCTGGGGCTTTCCTCTCGGTGGGGCTCTAGGGCTTATGGTGGGACCATGCTACCCCAGGGCATGAGGAGAGTGATGGGCATAGCAGGAAGGAGTGATGCAGACACATCAGGGGTCAGAGCTGAATGTGCATTTCCATGGAGAAATTAAAATGATGGGTATGCAGGCTTCAGCCATAGCTGCCTTTGCTCCCTGGAGCAGTGGGACGATTTACCTGCTTACCTCTGGGATGAACTGGCCTTGTAGTGCACGGGGCTCTGGAGGAGGTGGATGATGCCCTGCAGAGACAGGATGTGGCAGCACTGCACCGGGCACTGCAGGACCCCGTCCTGGCCCTGCGCTGCCTCCAGCGCGACAACCTCCAGCTCTACTTGGAGCAGCTCAGCATGGACCGGGAGCAGAAGGCACTGGTAGGTGCTGGCAGGAGCCTGTGATGTGGGGTACCTGTGCTGAGGGTGCACCCCTGTGGTCCTGAGGAGGAGGGTGGTCCCCTGGGTGGGGGTTGCTCTGCGGGTTGTCAGATTTCTGACGGGGTCTGAGCACGGCTCCTCCGTCAGTGTGAGCAGGATGAGGTGTGAGACCCAACACCCATCTCTGCCCACTGCAGGACCTGGGCTACCTGGAGCTGCTGGACCAGGAGGAGGTGCAGGCAGGGATCCTCACGGCCAACAGGAGGGGCGAGGAGGAGCGAGCCAGTGAGTGCCTACGGGGACAGGATGCTCACGGTGCTGCCCTGTGAATGCCCAGGAGCTGGTGCCCCTGCCGGCAGCCTGGCCAAAGGGAGACCAGGCACAGCCACCTCCTGCAGCCCCCCTGTGCCAGCTCCCCTGGTCTGTCCCTCAGTGCTGCTGGCTGTCAGCCGGATCAATGCCGCCATCCGCCGAGGGATGCCGGCTGAAACCTTGGAAGCGCTGACGGACCCTGCGGCGCAGCTGCCCGACGTGCACCCCTTGGCTGCCCCCCTGTACCAGCGCCAGCTGGCCCTGCTGCAGCGCCAGCACCCACAGGTGAGAGACCCCCAGGGATGGGAGATGAGGGGGGTTGGTGCTTCCCCTGCGCTCGTGGGTGCTGGGCTGGAGGAGGGGGTTATGAGGGATCAGTGTCTCTGTCTGCCCCGTGCAGGGTGAGCTGGCGCAGGAGGAGCTGTTCGTGGCTGTGGAGATGCTCTCGGCCGTGGCGCTGGTCAACCAAGCCCTGGATGCCAGGGATCCTGATGGGCTCTGGAGCAGCCTGGTCAGCCCTGCCCTGGGCCTCTCGGGAGTTGAGGATGAAAATGCACAGAGGTGAGGAGATGGGCTCTGTGTTTGGGGTCAGTGTGGAGAAATCCAGTGGGAGGGAATGGTCAGGCGGCCTGCGCTTTTCACGGGTTTGTTCCAGCAGCCTCCTGCCCTGTGCCTCGCCTTTCCCCTCTGAAGAGCCAGGCAGCTGGCTCTGGCAGGTGCCATCCTGCTTGGAATGCACTGAACCCTGCTTGGAATGCACCAAGCCATTGCCCTGTGTCTCTCCTTCAGGTACTTTGAGGACTTGCAGCAGCTGAAAGGCCAATCTAGGGAAGCAGGAGCTGAATTCCTGAGCTGGAATGACATTCAGGAAAGTGTGAACAGCACCAATTCATTGGTGCAGGATGAAAATGACAGTGAGTCCTGCACACATGGGGTTTGGGCGTGCAGGGGGGTTCTGCAGACATCCCGGGAGGGAGGTTGCACTGGGATTTCAGCCCCAATGAGACACCAGAAAACCTCTCAGCACCCTGGGCTGTGACTCCCTTGGGTGCCAGGAACACGGAGGGGGGGTTGAGCAGCACGTCCCTTCCCTCCCACGCAGGAGTCCACGCGGTCCGGCTGGTCAACGAGGCGCTGCTGCAGGAGGACCCTGAGAAGACGCTGTCAGCGCTGCTGCTGCTGGAGGCCGCCCTGCCTGACATCGCCCTCCCGACCGCCCAGCGCTACCACGACATCCTGTCCCGGGCACGGAGGCAGAAAGCCCAGGTGGGCTGGGGGTCGTCAGCTGTGCAGTACCTCCATGGAAGCACGGCATCCCCCCCGGCTGTGGGGTACCCCACTGACTGCATGGCATTCCCCCCTGGATGTGGGGTACCCCACCTTGGTAGAATGGCATCCCCCAAGGCTGTGAAGTACCCCCCACCCCAGCAGTGCAGCACCCTGCAAAGCAGAAGGTGCTCAAGGGGGGCTGCCCAGCTTGTTAGACTCCATTTCCCCCTGTGCCCAACTCTTCTGTCTCACAGGCCACGGGGGATGATGGAGCTGTGCTTTGGTGGGAAGAGATCCAGGAAGGGGTCTGCCAGGCTAACCAGGACACGGTGGCAGCCAGAAAGAGTGAGTGCTCTCCCCACACAGGCTCTGGGTGCTGGGCCCCTGTGGGCTGGGGTGCTGCTGTGGGGGTCAGAGGACGAGAAGGGGCTGACATGAGCCCCCTCTGTTCCCTCAGTGGCTCTGGGCATTGCTGCCATCAACCAGGCCATCAAGGAGGGGAAGGCGGCGCAGACACTGCGGGTGCTGCGCAACCCTGACGTGGCCCTGTGTGGTGTGGTGAGCGCCTGTGCCGGTGCCTACCAGGAGCAGCTGGCGGCTCTGATGGCCACCAAGAGACCAGCGGGTAAAACCTTGGGAGCTGCAGAACTGCCCCCCACCACCTGAGGTGTTCGAGGGGAGCAGCACCACCCAGCAGGTCCTGTCTGTCCCGGCGTGCAGGGAGTGAGAAGCCGTACTGGATCCGGCACAGGCTGCCAGACGGTGCCGAGTACTACCTGAGCCTGAAGACCTTCGAGGGCAGCTGGCAGCGCCCACGCGACGGCGGCCTCAACACCACACACCTGAGCCGGGAGGAGATCCAGGTACAGGCAGGACGGGGGTGGGTGGGCACCGGTGGCATCGCTGGGGCTGAGCTGGTGCCTCGTGTCCCCACAGTCGGTCATCACCCGAGTGACGGCAGCACACGACCGGGAGCGCCTGTGGGCGGCCAGCACCTCCCTCGTGGTGAGGCTGCAGGCTCGGCTCCGGGGCTTCCTCGTCCGCCGGGAGTTCGCGGTGCGCCGGCACATCCTGCGGGAGCAGCAGCCGGCTGCCACCAGGATCCAGGTGAGGCAGCCAGAACCCGTCCCACCTCTGTGCATGGGGACACAAACACGGGCAGCTGCTCACAGCATCCTCTGGCAGCTCTCTGCCATTTCACTGCTGGGGCCCCCCGAGGTGCTGCAGAGGGTGATGTGGGGCTTGTTTCTCTCACAGCAGCTGCTTTGGCTACTGGTTTCCTCTTTTCCTGTGCTGCGTTATCCTCTTTCTTTGTGTGCTCCCGACTGGGAGTCACTGTGACCTCATGCAGGTCTCTCTAGCTGGTGTCTTCTCTTGTTCCAGGCTTGTTGGAGGGGGTACAAGCAGCGCAGAGCTTACCTGGAGAGGCTGCACTACCTGCGAGACAACGCAGAGGCTGCAATCAAGGTTGGGAAGACTCTTCCTTCAGCCTTTGCTCTTTCATTGGGCATTGCTGCCCTCTTGCATGGCTGCAAGTGTGGCATCTACCCCCTGCCCAGTGCAGAGGAGCCGGGGGGGATATGGCAGCTGGGCCAGGACAGTGTGTGAGGGGATAAGGGAGAACATCTTGCAAAAATCATTGCATGGAATTATGGACTTGTTGAGCTTGGAAAAACTCTTGAAGATCACTGAGTCCAACTGTTCCCCCAGCACTGACTGATAAGGCCACCACTAACTCATGTACCCAAGTGCCACATGTAAATTCCTACAGAGATGGTGACCTGACCATTGCCCTGGGCAGCCTGTGCCTTGAAGAAATTTTCCCTAGTATCCAATCTAAACCTCTGGAAATCCTCACAGTTTCCCCCCTCTCCACCCACTCGCTCTGGCCAAGTGAGTCCTTGCAGAATCTGATTATTTGAACATCTCTTCCAGATCCAGGCGGGTGTGAGGATGTGGCAGGCTCGGAGGAAGTACCAGGAGAGGCTGCGCTACTTCAGGCAAAATGTGAGTGATGGGATGGGAGTGAAACAGCTCCTGGGAATGTGTTGGTGTGGATAGAGGGGAATGATCTGAAGCCCATGGCTAGATCTTCTTCCCTGAGTGCTCATGGCGCAGCTAGAGGGAGAGCTGCTGCATCCTGTCCAAGAGGGACAGATGGGAAGGAAAATGTGCCTGGGGGGTCTGGAAGCCAAACTATCAGGCTCTGTGAGGAGAGACAAAAACCACTCCAGTTCCATCAAAAACCAGGGAATTCAAGATGCCCTTTAGAGGGGAAGGAAATTTTGGGGGAAATGGAGGTATTGACTGCAGGAAGTGAAGCTGCACCTCTGGGATTGCTGCAGCTTCTCAAATACAGTGAGCACAGGAGGGTGGAATCCCAAAATCCCTCCCCGGTTGTGGAGACCCTCATCCCAGGCCTTGCCACACTGCCAGCAGTGGGAGCAGGCAGCCAAATGCCCATCCAGCTCTCCTCCACTCCCCACGTGTGTCAGGGATGCTGTGGGGAAACATCCCCCACCCCCTTGTTTGTCTTGGCAGATCAAAGCTGTAATTAAAATCCAGGCTTTTGTGCGAGCGAACAAGGCTCGTGGGGATTACAGGATGCTGGGTAAGTGTCTGCCCATCGCTGCTCTGAAGTGCGAGGGCTGATTGGGAAGGGGGCTCTCCTCCTCCCTTGCTGGCCTTGCATGGTGGGGAGGTGGTGGCAGGCTGGCCACTGTGGCAAGGACAGGAGTGACACGTGGCCCAGGTGGTTCCTGGGCCATCAGCCTTGGAGCTGCCTCTCTGCACCCAAAAGCTTCCTGGGGGCTGTTGTGCAGTGCAGCCGTGTCCTGTCCCATGTCCTAGTACTGCAAGAAGATGCTTTCTCCAGGAGGAGGGTGGGGTGTCCGGGTGACATCCTGGGGGTCCAAGGGTCTGTGGTGGGGGTGGCTGCTCTGCCCTCTGCAAGCATTCACGGTGTTGCTGTGCCTTGCTGCAGTCCATGCCAGGAGCCCCCCACTGAGCATCGTCCGGCGCTTCATCCACTTGCTGGAGCAGAGCCAGCATGACTTCTGGGAGGAGTCAGAGGTGCTGCGGCTGCAGGAGGAGGTGGTGAAGAGGATCCGTGCCAGCCAGCAGCTGGAGAGTGACCTGGACCTCATGGACATCAAGATTGGGCTGCTGGTCAAGAACAGGATCACGCTGCAGGTGGGGAGCAGGGCAGGGGCGAGGGGAGGATCTTGGACATCTCATGTGGTCCTGCCAAAGTGCCTGAGCCCATTGGTCCTGCTGTCCATGGCATTGCAGCTTGGACTTGTCTCTGCTTCACTTTTCAAGTGGTTGGAGGGGTTGGGGAGGGGTTGAGGAGCACTGGGATGCCTCAGGCTCTTCCCAGAGGCTGGTCGGGATGCTGGAGCCTGTGGCAGTCCCCAGCACTTCTCTCCCTGCCCACGTGGCTGCAGGAGGTGGTCTCCCACTGCAAGAAGCTGACCAAGAAGAACAAGGAGCAGCTCTCAGAGATGATGTCCATAGACAAGCAGAAGGGGCTCAAGTCTCTCAGCAAGGAGAAGCGGCAGAAGCTGGAGGCTTACCAGCACCTCTTCTACCTGCTGCAGGTGGGGCTGGTGGGGATCTGCTGTGTCCCCCACAGCAGGGGGGCAGTGCAGGGACCTGGTCCCCCAACCCTCCACAACATTTGGGTTAGCTTGGTATCCCTCATGCCTGCAGACACAGCCGGTCTACTTGGCCAGGCTGATCTTCCAGATGCCCCAGAACAAGTCCACCAAATTCATGGAGTCAGTAATCTTCACGCTTTACAACTACGCATCCAACCCGCGGGAGGCTTATCTGCTACTCCAGCTCTTCAAAGTGGCGCTGCAGGAGGAGGTCAGGTGGGTGTCCATGGGTGTCCTGGTTGGGGGACAGGCCTGGGCAGAGGCTGAACCAAGGGCATCATCTTGGATGCAGTTATCTCCTCTGGCTACTCCCTCCTGCTTGGAGAACACACACACAGGTCCATTCCCTCATCCCATCTGCCCTGTCTCTCTCCCCAGGTCCAAGGTGGACCATGTCCACGACATCCTGACGGGGAATGCCACGGTGATCCGGCTGGTGGTCAGCTTCTACCGCAACACGCGCGGGCAGAACGCCCTGCGGCAGATCCTGGGCGGCCCAGTGCAGGAGGTCCTGCAGAACAAGGCCCTCGGCATCCGTACCGACCCCGTGGACATCTACAAGGCGTGGATCAACCAGGCTGAGTCGCAGAGTGGGCAGAGAAGGTCAGGCCCTGGGAGAGGAGGCTTGGCCCGACCGCAGGGTGACGGGCATTGGGATGGTGATGGGGATCTTCCTTTCACAGCAAGCTGCCGTACGAGGTCAGCCCTGAGCAGGCTCTCAGTCACCCCGAGGTCCAAAGGCGGCTGGATATTTCTATCCGAAACCTCCTGGCAATGACGGACAAGTTCGTCTCTGCCATCACCTCTTCTGTCGACAAGATCCCGTATGTATCCCTATGGTTTCTGTGCCCACCCCGGGAGCGCTGCCGGCTCAAAGGTGTCTCCAGCAAGGCCTTAGAAAGGAGGTTGGGTGACTGGGGTCCTCTTGGGCCCTTCAGTGCTGCAGGGCTGTTTTACTGCACTGTCAGCAAGCTGAAACCAAATATCAGCAGCGCCTCATGGGATGGCTCTTTGTGCCACCCCGAGCACTTTACTGCTGGTGTTGAGGTGTTGCCAGGGAGAATCTGAGCTGTGGTCATCTCAGAGGATCAAGGCTTCCTCCAGGGATGGCAG
The DNA here is from genome assembly GCA_035041135.1 of Platyrinchus mystaceus. Lineage (NCBI taxonomy): Eukaryota > Metazoa > Chordata > Aves > Passeriformes > Tyrannidae > Platyrinchus > Platyrinchus mystaceus. The sequence goes on from JAWWLV010000078.1 coordinate 2,321,713, forward strand.
TAGGGTAGAGGAGGGAGCTGAGGGATGCTGCAGCTGCCGGCTCCTCCTGTGGGCTCCTCCACTGCCCCAGGGCTGGGGGTTTCCTGTATCTTGAGTTGTGGGTGATAGAGCTGGTGGTCCTGCCTGCTGATGGACCTCTCCCTGCCCTCTCCTCAGCTATGGGATGCGCTACATGGCCAAAATCCTGAGGACATCCTTGATTGAGAAATTCCCCAAGGCCCCGGCAGAGGAAATCGATAAGGTACCCCAGGGCTGGGGGGGTCTGTGCCCAGTGGTGGGGTCCATCTGTGTCTGCACGTGAAGGGCCAGTATCTCTTGATAGAAAGTCAAGTCCTCTGGGCTTAAAAATGCCTCCAAGTCAACATTTTCCATGAGCCACTAAGGGAATGCCAAGGGTGGGCTCTTCTCAAGGGTGCCATCCCCTCCGGGAGGCTCCCACGGGGCAGTGCAAGGGTGCAACACCCTTCCCTGCTGAGCCACCACCTCCTCGGGCCTCAGCCCGCCTGCTCCCCCAACCCCCAGCCTGTCTCGTGCCCTAGATTGTGGGCAACCTGCTCTACTACCGCTTCATGAACCCGGCTGTGGTGGCCCCTGACGGCTTCGACATCGTGGACATCTCGGCTGGGGCGACCCTGCAGCCCGAGCAGCGCCGCAGCCTGGGCTCCATCGCCAAAGTGCTGCAGCACGCGGCCGCCCGCAAGGCCTTCGACGGGGACAACGCGCATCTCTGCGGGGTGAACCGGTACCTGGAGGACACCCACAGCAAGTTCAGGTGGGCACCAGGACAGTGTCGGGGTGAGAAGGCGGCTGTGAGCCGGTTTTGGGGTTGACCGAAGGGGTCCTTCTCTGCAGGAGGTTCATCTCTGCTGCCTGCTGCGTCCCTGAACCAGAAGAGAGGTTTAATATGGACGAGTACTCAGAGATGGTGGCGGTGGCCAAACCAGTCATCTACATCACTGTGGGGGAGCTCATCAACACACACAAGGTAAGGGCATAAAGCTCACAGCAAGCAAGCTCTGTTTCCTCTGCTCCCACCTCCTGGGCTTTCTGCTGTGTTTCCTCATGCTATTCTGTGTCCCACCTCCAGCACAGCTCCTCTCCTCCTGACCCTTTCTTCTTTTTTAAGCAAGGAAATAACCCGGATTCTGCAGATTTGTTGCTGCTTGTCCTTCCCTGAACATCATATCTTCTCCACCCCCTTTCGGGTGCAAAGGATGTAAAGGGGGCCCTCACTCCCTCTTCCTTTGCATTGCCCTTTGCCACTGACTCATCCCTTGCACCATCCAGCTCCTGCTCGAGCACCAGGACTCCATCGCGCCACACCATGGAGACCTCCTGCACGAGCTCCTGGAGGATCTTGATGAGATTCCTACAGTCCAGTCCCTAGTTGGTAGGTTGACCTCTGGGACCCACCACTCATGCTGTCAGGAGGAGGGTGGACATAGGGACAATTTGTCTTGCATGAAGCTCGAGCTGGATTCCTTCTGTGTGGGGAAACTGGCCCTTTGGAGACCAACACAGCTAGCAGGGCTCTCTCTGCCCTCCTAGGGGAAAGTGTTGCCAGCCTGGCAGACAGTGGTGCTGAGCAGGTGCTCTCCCACCTCAGCAGAACAGAGATCTCACTTACCCTCACTGGCAAGCTGGTGCCAGCAGCCAGCAGTGAGGAGAGCGACACGAGGAGCTTGCTGCTGAGGTGAGGATGGGCTCCACAGGCATCGGGATTGTGCTGGGATACTCTAGAGGGGCAAGAAACCCTTGTGAGCAGGGTGGTGGTCTGGAGGGGATGCCTGACATCTCACTCTGGTCTCTAGCACCAAGCAGATGCTGGTGGACGTGATCCAGTCCCAGCCAGGAGATTCCCTCCCAGAAATCCTGTGGACACCTGCCTCGGAGCATGAGGTGGGTTGAGTGAGGCTGCTGCTGGGCATGAGCTAAAAAAGTTTGCAGAGAAATGACAAAAAAAGCCCTCAGCAAAAAGCTGCCCTGCTCCTCTTGGAGCCTTGGCCACTGCTCTTGTGCTCCAGCAAAAGCTCTGGTTTTCAGAGAAAACACATGTCCTGGACCAGGAGAGATCCACATCAAACTGTGCGAGAGGGGGTTTGGTGGCTCCATCTCCTCATGCCCCATTTCAGCTGCGTTCCAGGCTCAAAGCCTTCTCATCCCTAGGAAGCTGCCCACGACCGCCTGGTGCAGAGGCGAGCGCTGCAGGATGCCCAGACCCCCACCCAGCTGAAGCGGCACCGCTCCCTGGCTGCCAACGGTCAACTCTCCATGGAGGAGAAGAAGCGCAGGATCATCCGCAACCTGCGGCGCTTGGAGAGCCTGGGGCTGGTGGACTCTGCCCACCAGTACCAGGAGCTCATTGATGAGCTGGCCAAGGTGTGCTGGGGGGACACTGAGTCGGGGGTCATCTCTAAGCCCCCCTGAGAAAGCTCCAAATGCGGTATATTGGCTTTCTTGCCTGGCTTTGTTCCCTCCAGGACATCCGGAACCAGCGGCGTCACCGGCAGCACCGCCGCGCGGAGCTCCTGAAGCTGAGGCAGACCCTGCACGGCCTCGATGCCAAGACCTTATTTTATGAGGAGCAAATTGATTATTACAACCAGTACATCAAGACCTGCCTTGACAACTTGGCAGCCAGCAACAAGTACGGTTTCTTACCAAAAATTAGTGCTTTTTTTAAAAAAAACACCATTATTTGTTTTCATTGCTCTCTGGTTGTCGTGACTCCTGGAGATGTTGGGGGTCCAAAGGGACACAGGTGGCTGGAGATGAGCTTTCAGCATGTTCCTCCTCTTTCAGGGTCAGTGGGAAGAATAAGAAGCTGCCGTCGCTGCACTACACGGCAGCCCGGCTGCTGGAGAAGGGGGTGCTGCTGGAGATCCAGGACCTGCCACCCAGCCAGTACGTAGCCCTGGCTCCATGGGAGGAGCTGTTGCCTGGGGCTGTCCTGTGCCAGGGCCAGGAGTTGGACTCGATGTGGGTCCCTTCCGACTCAGGGTATTCCATGAAAGTTTGGGCAGGTAGAGGAAAATAACCCAGGAGCAGAGTGCACGTGGGCCACCACTGTCCCCCTGGGATGGGGCAAGTAGTTTCATGTAGGAGAACACGGGGCAGTTGGGATTTGGAGGGGGCATTTGGGCTGTGGGTCTGGCTGCTGTGCTGAGGGGTTGTGCTGGGTGGGTGACCAGCTCCTGGGTTGCGTTAAAGCCATGAAGCTCCTTTTGGCAGCGAGTGGCTCTGTCCCCTCAGGTTCAAGAACGTGATTTTTGACATCATCCCCTGCGAGGAATCGGGCAAGTTCCAGGTGAAAGCCAAATTCATGGGGATCGACATGGAGCACTTCCAGCTGCACTACCAGGTGGGGAGCCTGTCCTGGGGCTGCCGGTGCACAGCATGCCCAGGGGGTGCAGGGGACAGGTGCTGTCCCCCCACCTGCAGTTTTTGGGGGACTCAGAGCCCACGGGGAGCCCTGCCCTGAGCTGGGGGCAGCCTTGTCGTGCATCTCCCACTGCAAGCCCAGCTCTGAGCTGATCCTCCTTCCCGGGCATGGGGCTGGCGGCAGTGACGGTCACCTCTCCCACAGGACCTGCTGCAGCTGCAGTACGAGGGCGTAGCAGTCATGAAGATGTTTGATAAGGCCAAGGTCAACGTTAACCTGCTCATTTTCCTCCTCAACAAGAAGTTCTTCAAGAAGTAACAAGGGTGGGGAGGGGGGATGGGACAGGCTACAGGGATGGGGGGACCGATGAAAACCTGCCAAAGACACCTTGGGGTTGGTGATCCTGGGGTAGGGAAGTTGCTGCTGGCCATGGATCTTTCCTGCCTGGACACAGTGCTTGAGCACCTGCAGCTGGCTCAGCCCCAGCCCTGGGCACCCCAAGCTTGGTACTGAGCTGGTACTTGACCTCCCCACAGGAGGAGGCGGCTGCCAAAGCTTTTGCAGCATGTGTTGCTTTTAAAATCTATTTTTTATATGGGTATTTTGGCTGTTTAGTTCCTGTGTTGCCAACAGCCAGCTGCTCAAGGACACTATGGATTTCTGGACACTACACAGGTTTTTAGCGATGTAATAAAGGTATTTTAATATATATATATATATTTCTTCCTCACAGTAAGGCTGGAGAAATGTCAGAACCAGTCTTTATATGGGGGGGTAGGAGAGGGGCAGAACAAAGAGGCAATAACTGCTTGTGAAGTCACCTGTGGCTGTTCCCTAGTAAACTGAGGTGCAATAGGAGAATGCTGGTTTCCAAAGATGAATTTCATTGCTCTCCAGCCAGGCTGGGAACAGATACAAAGGAGGGTGGCTCAGGGCCACTGCTCTCCCACGGATGCCTCAGGGCACCAGAGCAGGGACCTCCCCTTTCTGGACCACACTGATGCCTGGTATTGGATGTGGAGCAATCCCATGGCACTGTCTCAGCTGGGATGGGGATGACTCTCTCCCCTCTGGTGGGAGCAAAGTTTTCAAGTGTGGATAATGATCAAGTTTGTCCACGGATGCGTTTAAAGCACTTTCTCTTCATTTCTCCCTTCCCCTGGGATGGGAAGGGAGCTGGTGGCAGTCCCAACCTCCTCGCAGCCCTGTCTCCATCAGGCATAGGAGCAGCAACTCCCAAACCTGCTCCACAAAGGAGCTTTTTGGGGGGATCGGATTTGGAATCTCCCTCACTGCTCAAGTAACTGCCTTGGGTTAGAGTTAGCCTTGAGCTGGCTCGATGGTGCCTCATCCATTGCCATCTCGGGCTCTGTCTTGTCTTTGAAAAGTGATGTTTGTGAGGGTTTTATGTGTTTTTTTCTTTCCCTTCTGTCATATAAAATCTGCAAACAGTGCTCACCCTCGTCCCTGCCCATCCTGGATTCCTGCTGTGCTGCCTTTGCTTGTTTACTCTAAATAAAGTTGTAATAGAAAATGCAGAGTTGCTCTGGATCATTGTTTCCCCGTGGTCCTCACAAGCCTCTCCCCTGGCTTATCAGGGTCTTTCAGACTCATGACATTCTCTACAGTCTCCCATGTCCAAAGAAGGTGCTTCTGGCCATGGGCACCAGCCATTAACCACCGTTAGCTGGGGACCAGCTCCCTCCCAGTGGTGCTGAGTCAGGCACTGAGGCACCAACTCAGCTCTTGCACGGGGAATTTAGGCCACTTTCAGACACACTTAATTCTTAAATAAATACTATGATTACGTCTCCTAAAGACTATGATTATATCTCTACAGGAACGAAGCAGGATCAAGCTGCAGCACTCTTCCAGGTTTAAAACAGGACCTGTTGGCTGCTGTGGGTGCTGCACTATCTGCAGGGAGATGACCTGGAGGAGTTGCTGCTGCATGTTCCCATTACCACACTGGGGTTTTTTTTATCCTAGTTAGTATATTTGTTTATTATTTTACCTTCCTTGCCTTCAGAGGAGAACCCAGGGTGTCTCCGGCTGTGGCTCGGTGTGCTTTGTTGCCACCAGCTGCCTCCCACAGCAGCTGTTGGATTTGCAGCAGCAGCAGCATTTGGCACCCTAAAACCATTTATTTGGAATGTTTTGGGGATGGAGGAGAACTCGAGGTAAAGACTCCACATAATGATAATAATCCCCAGCTCTTCGTTAAGCACAGTCGCAGCACGACTGGAGGGGACTCAGTGTTGCTGTGGAAAAGGTGATTTTTTTGGCTCCCAGGAAGCTGTGCCGTGGCCAACTGTGACTCAGAAACGGGGTGTTGGCTCTTGCCTCGTGCCCACACGTTTTGGAGAGGAGGTTGGAGGGGAGAATTCAGCCCTGGGAGCGCTGGGGGAGGCCCGCTGCTGGCGCTGGCTCGCTGAGCTCCTCCCGAGGTGGCTCCACTAGATGTCATTGCAAGCTGGGGATAAGCTCGTGGCTGTGGCCACCCCGGCACCAGCCGCGGGTGCTCAGAGCACCCGACAGCACTGCGGGTACCAACCAGCACCCCCCGCAGGCTCCCGAGGGACCGTGCTGCAAACACACATGGTGTGGGCTGGAGGGATGGATCCATCACAGCGATCCCAGGACATCCCAACTGCCCCAAGTGACAGGGACTCATCCTCACAGCATGGCCCCTGACCTCTCCTCTGCCCTGGCAGCTTTCCCCAGGGCACTGGGCTCACTGGGGGCTGTGTGGTGCCTGCCTAGGCTGGGACTGTGAAAGGGGTCTGGGAGGAAAGCCCATCCTGAGAGGTGTTATTTGGGAATGGGGAGAAAGGAAGAGATCTGGGCTGCCCCCAAAGCCCATATTTCGTCTCAGAGGATCCTACAATGGTTTGAATTGGAAGGCACATTAGAGCTCATCAGGTTCCAATGCCTTTGCCACGGTGCAGGGACGCCTTCCACTATCCCAGGTTGCTCCAAGCCCTGTCCAACCTGGCCTTGGACACTTCCAGGAATGGGGCAGTCACAACTTCTCCGGGCAACCTGTGCCAGGGCCTTACCAGGGAAGAATTTCCTCCCAATATCCCATCTAACCCTGCCCTAGTGTAAAGCCATTCCCCTTTGTCCTGTCACTCTTTAGGTACAGGAAGGTGCTGTTTCACCTTTTCCAGCTCCAGCAGGTCCTGTCCAGTGCCTGGCCCATGAGTGTTCCCTGCATGGACAGGAAATCATTGTGCTTGCAGTGAGTCCCCTCGCTGACCTCCCCACTCTGCACCCTATACCATGTGCATAAATATGTGTATAGATGTGTGTGTGAGAGGGAGAGAAAAATGGCACCTGGGTACTGGATATGTGTTATGTATTTCACATCTCACCCAGCTGGACTGGGTATAAATCCTGCAGCCTGTGGCCCTGCATGTGTAGGAATTAAGGAGATAGGAGGCAGCTGCCAAGCGTAATCCATGGGGAAATGTGCCACTAAACCCACACTGGGACTGCTGCCCTGGTCTGAGGTGGGAAAGGGACTGCTGGGCTTTCCCAGGTTTTGGGAGGCAGAGGTGAGATAGGATGGAGGAGTGTTGGGAGGTTCACAGCTGGTCGCTCACTGTCCTGGGAGCATCCTCTGTCCACTCCAGCCTGCTTGCAGGAACCCACACCCAACAGGGATGAGAAGTTGTTAAACTGGGCTCAGAAAGCTGCTACCATCAGTCCTGACCCTGCCAGCTTGGGACTGCATGGCCTGGCGCAGCGGGTGCTGGGAGCTGGTGCTGGGAGTTGATGCTGGGTGATGGTGCTGAGTGTTGGGTGCTGGTGCTGGGTGATGGTGCTGTGTGTCGGGTGCTGGTGCTGGGTGCTGGGTGATGGTGCTGAGTGTTGGGTGCTGGTGCTGGGTGCTGGGTGCTGGTGCTGGGTGATGGTGCTGAGTGTTGGGTGCTGGTGCTGGGCGCTGGTGCTGGGTGATGGTGCTGAGTGTTGGGTGCTGGGTGCTGGGCAGGCCGGCTCGAAGGCAGAGCTCCCGCAGAGCCGCTGTCCCCACTGTCACGTGCTGCAGCGATGCTAATCCCGTTTTGAAAGCCCGCGCCCCGCACTGCCCCCGCTAATCCCCCTCAGTGCCACGGCTGCGGGGCTCGGCGCTGCCTCGGTGAGCCCCGGGGTGTCCCTGCCCCTGGGTCCCCTCCACAGGCACACCTGCCTGTGCCCACGTCCTCTGCCTGCTCCTGCTCCTGCTCCAAGCCCCGAGGATGCTCAAGTTTTCCCTACCCTGTGCAAACGGGTGCTGAGTCCCGGACACCCGCAAAACACACGCTGGATAGAGGCTGGGCCGTACCGGGTCGGGACACCTCAGCAGTCCCTGGAAGCGCCGCGCTGCCCAGGAGGAGGGAGGGATTCACCTACTTGGCCAACCAGGCTTCGGCACAGCCCCGGTCACTCAGCACGACGACCTTGGTGGCAGCACCGAGGAGGCAGGTGAGCGGCTCGAACCTGCCCGTGTCGGAGCCGGGGCTCCCCCGCAGGAGCGGCCGCTTTCCCGGCAGCGCCGGGGGCTCCGCACCGCGGCTCCCGCTGGGGTGGCGCAGGCTTCGTGCGCTGAGGAGTGATGTTGTTGTTCCCTTCCGATGGCAGCAGCTTCCTCGTGGGAGAGGGGGAAAAAGCACAAACCGAACTGGGGAGAAAATAAGAGGGGAATGTTTGCCGACTGTCTGCTGTGTGTTGTTGCTGTTTGTTGTGTTTCTGCCGTTGCTTTGGCAACCCCGGGAAGATATGCCAGGCTGTAGCATGGCGGGTACCAGCGCGGCGTGGCGAGGAGCCGGGGCTCCGCACCCACAGGGCCAAGCTGCCGCCCGGTGGCAGCCCCGGTGGGGCTGGGGAGCTTCAGGCAGGGGATTGATGGGGTCACGTCTGTGCCCAGCTCAGCTGCTGCCCTCCTGAGTGAGCCGGGGGTGGGCACTGGCTTCGCACCTCATGGACCTTCCGAGAGGGACATGGCTCAGAGACGAGCAAAGGAAGAGTGACTGGAAGGTCCAATGGGTTATCCTTGCCTGTCGGGACAGCAGCCAGCCCCACTGTTCCCCAGAGCCTGGGAAGGTCTGGGCTCATCCCCTCCCTTCTTGTTCAGAGTAAAGGGAGCGAAACAGCCGTGTCGTGGAGGGGCAGCTGCTGCCAGGCAGCGCTTGTAAAAGGGGTGTCAGGAAATGCCGGGTGTGGGGGCACCTCTGTGTGTTCAGGGCTGGAGCCACTCCTCTGGTACTGGAGCAGCAAACCGTGGCCCAACATGGGCAGGGTCGTGCTGCTTTCTGTCTCCTGTAGCTCTGTCTCCTGCTCTGTGGGGCAGAGAGGGCTGCTGCCTGCGTGGCGTGGGGCATGGAGCCAGGATCCTGAGGGGCAGCATGGGACTAGGGGGACCAGGGCAGAGGAGCCTGGTGAAGGAGGGGATGGGGCCAAGAGCAGCTTGGGGAGGATGGGGATACTCCCAGAGCCTCTCTCTCCCTCCTGCAGCCCCGGGAGCTGTGTTAGCTGACATCCGTCAGAGCAGGAGTCGGTGTGCCCCGCGGCATCCCCAGGGCAGAGCAGTCAGGGGGTGGGTGAAGGCTTTGCCCCTGGGAGCCAGGAACATTCTGTGCAGCTTCAGAGATGTGTGTTAACTCTTTGGAGGCTGCAGCAGGAGAACTGAGCTCCCTGGGGATGTGGGCACCATAGGCCCAGAGCCTGCAGATTCCAGGGCTTGGATATTTAGATATTCCTGCAAACCAATGGTTTGGGGGCTCTGCTGCTTCCTGTCCCACTTTGCACGAGAAAGTGCCCATGTGGAAAAGTTTCAGCCTGTCACCAGTCAGAAGTGCCAATTTAATGAAATTATTTAATTGCCGCATCTCCAAATGGCGCTTTTTTAACTGAAAGGAGAGGCCTGATGAGGAATCCTGCCCTGAGCTGGAAGCTGACTCATTCTCCTCCCAGTCCTGGGGTCAGCGCTGGATTGCAAATAAACACACCAAATTCCCACTGCTGGGTTCTGGGAATGTGCTCCTGGCTCTGCGTGGAGGGCAGGGACCCAGGAAGAGGATGGGTGTCCGCCTGCCTCCCACTCCATCCTCCCACCCTTGGAGCAGGGGGGGCTTTAGTGGCACCTGGAGCTGTCTGGAGCAGGGGGAAACACCACTTTGCTCTGATGAGGGTCTTAAAAATCCCGAAGTGCAGAGATTTGCTGCCCTGTTCCCTCTTCCAAAAGGAGAGAGCAAGGATCAGGCCCCAGCTCTGTGACATCCTTGCTGTGACCCCCAGGCGAGACCCAATTCCCATTTCTTTGCTTACAGCTCTGGTATCTCCATCCCCTCCTCAGCACATGGTTTCCATCACAGGATCTCTGGGTGCAGCTTCACCCCAAGCCCAGGTCTTGAGAGCAAAGGAAAACTGAAGCAATAAGAGGTTGCAGCTGGGACTTGAATCCACATCCCAGGATGGGAGGGCAGCACTTTCCACCCCAAAAACTTCCCCACGCAGGGCTAAGCAGAAGCTGGAGCCAGCCTGAGTCACCCTGTGTGGCTGCTGCCGAGGCAGGAGTGACCTTGTGCTGCTGAGCCAGCGTGGGCTGGGGCTGTGGCCCTGTCAGCTATGGAAGGGGAAGCTTTTGCTCAGCATGGATGCTCCAGGGGAAAGAATGAGCTCTGGGGCTGAAACTGCTGTCTGGAGGGGACTAGAGAAAATGGGCACAAGGTCAGAGAGGGTCTGGGGTGTGCCTTGTCTCTAAGGGGAGAGCATCAGAGTGTGCTGGAGCAGGGAGCAGGATTTGGGCACTCCTGACCTGCTGGCAGTGTACTCTGGGACTTGATGATCGGCATCTGTGAGCCACACTGTGACAGGACTCACTTTCCTGTGAAACTTCAGGGAAAACCAGATAAAACTCCCCTCTGCTCCTGCCATCCTGTCCTCAGCCTTGGGATCCTTCCAGGCTGGCACTTGTGAATGTTTTCCCCCCATCAACTTCTTTCGCTTGAATCAGCGGACGTGACTCACCGTGAGGAAAGAGAGGGCTCAGATGAGCTGCTCCATCTGAGGCACCGGGGCCCTTCGGAGCACAGGATGCCACAGGAGCAGCGTCCAAATCCCCCTGGTTGTGAGGAGCCAAACTGGGCTAACATTCCCTTTGTCCCGTCGCTGTTCCCTCCCCGTGCCCAGCCCAGTGGGTGCAGCAGAGGGGGAACTGGTTGAGCCAGTGCACCCCGTCCTGGCAGAGAGGGGAGATTCCTCTGGTGGGGGTTGACACTTGGGGGTCACCGGGGTGGCCACCACACCCCAAGGGGACCGGGTGCTGGGGACATGCATCACCTTTCCCAAGGGAACTCCGGGGGGGAGCAGCAGGCAAAGCCCCTCTGTGGCAGGTCTGTGCTTTGGAGGGAGGTGGAAGATGGGGAAAGTGGCTCCGTGGGGGGGTTTACTCCTCCTGGCACTGGGTTAGGGGAGCAGCCAGCCAGGGTGCCGAATCTTGGCTGGATTAGTTAAAGAGATCAAGCAGCTGAGGGATTAGGGAGTCAAGAGAGCTGGGCCACCTGCAGAGGGGGGGCAAACCTATGGAGGAGAAGGATATGCCAGAGCTCTGGAGAGAGGTGTGCAAGGCCTGGGCTTTGGGGTGATTAGATAAGTGAATCAGGGCCTCGGAGCGATTAGAGAAAGAAATCAGGTTTTACACCAATTAGGTAAAGTCCCTGAGTGATTAGACACAGTGGTGGCTGCAAGCAGAGGTCTCCTGGCTGCCCATGGAACTGATAGGGCTGAGCATTGATTAAAGAAGCATCAGAGGCTGAGAGCAATTTGATAAGAAAACAAAACAGTGGATCAATTAGCCTGGGAAAGAGGAGGAGGATGGGTGATAATGGGAATAGGGGTCAGTCAAACCAACCCCTACAGCTGGGACTGGTGGAGCAGGAGGGAAGCGATGGAAGGAGGGAAAATGGTCCTGACTGGAGCCTCCAAGGGCTGTGGGCATCTGGGGCACTGGGCTGAGATTGGTGGTCTTGGCACCAATTTGGCCTTGGCACAGGTGAATTTACACCTGGCCTACAAGTACATGTATTGTTGGCTGTGGCTGGTGTGAGCCCCACACAGCTCATTGTGGGCTGCAGCAGAGCATTTCCAGGTTGCTGCTCCTCCAACCAAGAGAAGCAAAAAGTTCTGCATTTCACAGAGTCATGGATTCATGGAATGGTTTGGGCTGTAAGGGACCATAAAGATCATCAGGTTCCAACCCCTTTGCCGTGGTGCAGGGACACCTTCCACTATCCCAGGTTGCTCCAAGCCCTGTCCAACCTGGCCTTGAACACTTGCAGGGATGGGGCAGCCACAGCTTCTCTGGGCAACCTGTGCAAGTGAACTGTAGAGAATTTCTTTTTTTCGAGCAGGTTTTGCTCTGGGCTCACACTGTCACACCTGGAGCAAGTTTATCCACTGGGAAGGCAGTTATACCAGGATAACTCAGCCCTGTGCCCCATCCCAGATGCTCTGGGAGCTTCCAGATACGGGTGCCAGACAAATAAGCAATTAAGTAACTCAACAGAGCCTTGAAATGAGACCAAGGAATGCAGTTCCGGCAGATGAGTTTAGTGAAGAAATGGGAGTGTTGGAGAGATGGAGATGAGAAGGGTGATCAGGTCTCGGCACAATTATCTAGAGAAAGTCTGCTCCAGACTGATTAGAGGACGGGAAAAGAGCTTTCCGGGCAATTAGGTGAGGGAAATCAACTCTGGGCAGGAAGAAAATAGACTATGGAAGAGATTGGGGTGGGAGATAGCGAGTTATCTCTGCCCCCTGAGTTAGACAAGGGAGCTCGATAAGGGCTTTCCGAGGCAGAGGCAGAAATGAGGATTAGAGGGATTAGGGAGCAGAGGTGGGTGTGCAGTGTGTGCCCGGCGCTGGGGTAGAGGGAGTGGGGACTGAGGTGGCAGGAGAGACTGAGCCCTGCTCCTGGGGAATGGGAGGACTGAAATCCTAGGATTAGGGCTAACATGGTAAAACAGGAGTGCTGGCAGTCAGCATGGCTGTGGGTCGGAGTGGGGAAGGGAGCCAGGCACTAATTCCAACCCATCACGTGGCAGGATGCTTCTTTAATCTGTAAAACGGGATTAGTCCCTCGTGCCCAGCGATGTCGAGAGCCGTCAGGGTCTTTCTGCACGAGTGCCTTTGACTTTAGGACAGAGGAACCTGCAGGGTGGGAGCGTGTTCGGGGATGAGCACGGGGACGGCAGATCCCGGGATGCACCCCGGGATGTGCCCCGTGGCACCCGGCGGTCCCTGGCTGAGCCAGTGGGAATGGGCAGGCAGTGGGGCACACTGGGGTGAGCTTTACCCTTGGTTTTGGGGTGCTGAGCCACCATAAGAGAGGTGACAACCGCTGGCTGCAGCCCAAGGTCATGCTGCAGGTCCAGCAGCAGCTGCAGCTGGAGAATGCCGAATCCTTTGGGAACGGCTGCATTTGCTCTTTAATTAGCCTTGACGGCTGCTGGAGCTGATTTTGCTGGTCCTTTCCTCTCTGAGGCTGGCCCTGGCTTGAAGTCACAGGGTTCAGTGAGGTCAGGCTCCTTTCTCCTTCCTCCCCTTTTTCTTTCCTTCAATCCTTGCACACACAAAAGGCAGTGGAGGGAGGGAGCAGCATCACCCAGGCACATGATGCTGACTCTGGTGCTGCGGGAAGGGGAAGCTGTGGTTTGGCTGCCGGGTCATAGTTTGGCCTCTGGAAATGACCCTTTTGGAAAGGGAAGAGGTGTCTTGCCAAGCCCAAGGAACTCGGGCAGGGGCTTGGCAGCCCCCCTGGGAGAGGCAGCAGCATTGGTGGTGGGAGGCTGGAGTGGGAGTGAGGGACCTTGTGAGCAGCGACCGAGGGCGATGGGGAAACAAACCCTGAGTTAATCCAAGCACCTGTGCAGGTCATGGAGAGTTTTTAGATTTTAATTTTTTTTAAAAATTACCTTTTCTCATTTTTAATTTACTGGTTTTTTCCTCCCAATTTGCACATGTGAGATTTGGCCACAGCTCCCAGTAGCTGCTGTTGAGTGACAGAGAGCAGTGCTGGGGCCAGCCAGGGCAGGTCTCATGGACACTCATCCCTCCTGGGCATCACAGTCCTGCTTTTCCCAGCGGGAGGGCAGCTCTGACATATCTCCTTCACCCCTTGGCCTCTGCTGAGCTTGCTGGGACAAGCCTGGTTTCTGTGGGGTGACAGCGTTATCTGGGACACAAGCAGAGCCAGGCTCCACTCTGGTCCCTGTTCCTTGGCTGGTGTGGATATCCTCGGCAGATAGCACAGTAAATTGTCCCCCAGGGACTCCACGTGGTTCACCGCTCTCTGACAGGATGGAAACGGGGCTTTATGGATGCTCCAGCCCAGCAAAGCCCCAGAGACATGTGGAGCATCCCTTGGGGCCCCACGGGTGTGTCCTCCTCCTAATGCTTAAACACTGCTTTAGTTTGAGCCCTAATGTGGATTTCAGTGGGGTTTTTTTATTTTTTTCCCCCTCTTGAATTCTGATGAAAAACGTATTTGGGGAAAATAGAAATATTTAGACATTTCCCTGACAGGCAGCAGAGCTGGAGGAGCTGTGGTGCAGCACCTGACAAAGCTCAGCACAACGAGCTGGGCTGGGGGACGCAGCAACCTCAGCACCACGAGCCCCACAGGGTGGAATGTCAGTGCTCATCCCACAGGTCATTCCTCCTGCTAGCAGCCCAGCACCAAGTTGCCTTCAAAAGAAAATGGGTTTGAGCTGGATTTGGGGATGGTTTTTTTTGGGGGGAGGGGTGTATCTATGTATATATATATAAATAAAATCTTGTGTATATAAAAATATTCATAGTATATTAAAATAGACTATATAGCATATTAAAACCCACTACAGTAGGAGTTTTGTATTAAATAAGTAGTAGTATATGTATTAAAATATATATACTTTGCATTACATTGTGCATCTGTCAGGGCTGGAAAGGGGTTTGGTGTTTGTGGTCCATACCAGCAGCCCATTTTCCTGTCAGTGGGTGTCTGGGCCAGATGTACCTTGAAAAGGCCAGTGAAAAGCCCACCTGCAGCCCCAGGATGCTGCAGGGACCTCAGGAGTGTCAGTGAGGGGCAGAGCTACCCTCCTCCATGCTGATGGCTCTGTGATGAGCCCAGACCTCCCTTCCCAGGAGGCAGAGAAATCCCCAGCCCCGAAACTTGCCTTCCCCACCCCATTTTTCCCCTGCTCACACCCTCAGGTTCTGGTCTCGGGGACATGTCAGCCCTGAGCAGAGAGCGGCCACCGCGCCCTGCACTGGGGAGGGGACAGTTCCCATCCTGTGCCCCACTCCCTTCGTCCCAGCCCCTCAGGCTTCACCCCATTGCTCTGCCTCATTCCAAGGGGGACAGAGCCTGCTTTCACACCCAGCAGGGCTGTGCCTTCCCAGGGCTGACCTCTGACCCACCACTCTCCCCGCTGGGTCCCCACTGCGTGAGCTCCCTGAATGTGGATGCCACGTGCAGGTGGCATCTCTGCAGCACTGTGTGCTTGGGGCTGCTGACCTGCTTCCTGGGGACAGAGAGGGGCTGGAGGTCATAGAATCATGGAATCATGGAATGGTTTGGTGCTGGCAGGAAGGCCCTTAAAGCTCATCTCTTTCCAAGCCTCTGCCATGGGCAGGGACACCTTCCACTATGCCAGGTTGCTCCAAACCCTGTCCAACCTGGCCTTGGACACTTCCAGGGATGGGGCACCCACAGCTTCTCTGGACCATCTGTGCCAGGGTCCAACCAACCTCATTATAAAAGACTTCTTCCTTTTATCAAATCTAAATCAACCTCTTTTAGTTTAAAAAATTTCCCCTTGTATTATCTGTCCTTTTACTTGGATTTAGTGAGAGGAGCTCAAGGCCCCTGTGCCCAGAGATGTTGCAAAGACCTTTTCCTGCTCCAATTTCAGGGATTTTCTCTGCAGAGCTGTTCCGTTGCCCCCTCCCTCCCCTCCCTTTTCAAACGTGTCGCTGGGGTGGGGAAAATAAATGCATCTAAAGAGTGTTGTGGCTGCAAACCCTCTGGATTACACACAGCCTTGGAACTGCCAGGGTGGGGAGATGCCAGGGCAGGGCTGTGAAAGTGTCTCTGGCCTCAGCCCCTGCCTGGTGGGAAGAACGAGGCAGCTGTTCCTAAACCACCTGAAAACCACCTTGGCATCCTCGTGTCCCTTTGGGAGACGACCCAGAGGTGTGGTTTTGTCCCCCAGCCGTGTCTGTTCTGCCTCAGGCACCCTTGGTCTCGATGGACCCTGCGGTAGTGTGAGGGACTGGAGAGCTGGACAGACCCAGAGGGGACAGGAAGACTGGAGAGGGGAGGTGGTGAGACCAAGGGATGGGGTGTGTGAGTTGTCTCTCTTCCCCGTTCGTTAGTGGGTCAGGCCCGCACGGAGCACGCGCGTCCTTGGGCCGTGCAGACATCGAGGTGCTGAGGCAGCGTCGGCCCCTGGGCCAGGGTGGCCATGGCAGGGGAGCACTGCAGCGGTGGTTTTCTCACCTATTGGTGCTGGTTTGGGCGTCGGGGAGCGGTGTGGGGGCCGTGGGCCGGTGGGAGCACCAGGGCTGGGCACCCCTTCCCGCAGCCCCCGCGCATCCCGGCTCCACCGTCAGCCTGACCCCTGATTACACTCCGCAGGCTCTGCATCGCTGCCGTTGCCCCAGCAACGTGTCGTCACCACAGCAACCGTGACAACCTTATGTTCATTAATTTAAAAAGGTTCACAGTGTAACAAATGAAATAGTTATAAGCTTGTCAGGGTGTTAAGGAGCAGGGGCTGACAACTCGCCCCCCCACCTGTGCTGCTGGAGCAGCCCTGCTCTGCCACGAGGTCCCCACCCCAGGCCCGGCTTCATCCTGTCCTTGAGTGCAGCAACTCCTTCAGCCCAGTCCTTGGAGCATCCTGGCAGCGTGGCACCACTCACTGACCTCCCCAGGGATGACAAGGGGCCAGACACAGGCAGGGGGGCTGATGCAGAGGTGGCTGCAGGGGGTTCAGATCAAAGATGCTTCCCTTGGGGCATTCCCACTGCAGCATGGCTGATGTCTGGGATGGAGTCAGGGTTATCCCACCCTCCATCCCCGAGGTCAGCATGGGATCTCACACAGAGGATAATTACTTTCATGCAACCTGTAGCACCTCAGATTCTGCACCATTAAAAATATCTTTATCAATTTGTTGTTAATATGGTTGAGAGGGGGAGGATGAACAGATCAAATACATAACTATATGCACCTATATTCCTTAGGAAACCTGGGCACATCACAGATACCCTGGATATCTGGTGGAAGTCAATTCTGGCTGGCTAAGCCCAGCACCTGGGGCAAATCAATGTTTCCCTTGAAGTCTTGGGCCAGGTTGCTGACAGGTATGAAAAGGTGTTGGAAAGATGAAGCTGCTGAAGCCTGGGCAGTGGATGCCAGTTGAGTATGTAGCTTGTACTTTATTATGTACCATTTTGCTGAAATCTCAGTGGACTTCAAGTTGACCAAGCCCCTTTAATCTCAGATAAAGGCCATCCTCTGCCTTTTTGTAAGTGGAAACATGAAAGGAACCGTTTTTTTTTAAAAAAAAATCTCCTGCCATTGCGATTCTGCTTGGTGAGATGAGAATAAGGTCACTTTTCAGCAAGAAATGTGGCCGTTTTAAAACTAAAACTGGTCAATTCTGGGCCACATCCATTCCTGGTGGAAGCCAGCACTTGGATTGCACTGTTTTTTGCTGGCTGGGACCCAGCATTTCCCAGGTCCAACACGGTCCCTTTTGCCAGCCAGGTGTTGTTCTGGGGATGGGGTTTGTCCCTCGTTTTGGCCCCTGAGCCGCTCGCCCCGTGTGCAAGAGGTGGTTACAGCTCACCCACCAGCTCCAAAGCCCAGCACTGCTCCCTCCATCCCTGTGGCCATCCCTGCAGGCAAATGCAGTGCAGGCTGGAGCTGATGTTGGAGGATTTGTGTGGTGACGGGGAGATGGCAGCTGCCATGGCCCCACTCTCCGCCCTGTGCTCTGGGAAGGGAAATCTAGGGAGGACCCTGGGTGCTCATCTCCCTGCCTTCAAGAGATCCTTCAAAATCTTTCTCAATAATTAAACAAGCAAGGCCTAAAAATAGCACCAAGATCTACTATATGTGGCAGGATAATTTAAGGGGAGAGCAGGGAACAAAATGTCCTCAGTGTCCCAACCATCCCCCCCGACGCCTCGGTGGGCTCCAGCTGGGCACAGGGAGGCTGCTGGGTGTCAGGAGCAAGGATCTGGTGGCAAATGGCTGAGATGCCTTTCAAAACCACCTGGTTTGGGGATGTTTTGTTCCCTGGAAGAGGCTCTTTGGCAGCTTCTTTTGCTATGGTGGGTTCTGGAAGGGCATGGCAGCCTCAGCTGGGGGTCCCAGGCTGCAGCAAGGAAGGCACATGTTTGGGCACCCCAAACTTTGTGTTGGAGGCATCTCCTCCATTCTGGACAGTGGGCACCCCAGATCTACCCCAAAATAAGCTGGTGGCACAGTTGACTCCCAGCCCACAGTGCAGAAGCTGCCATGTACGTCAGCCCAGGAACAGCATTCCCAGGTGTGGCAGCTGGAGCCTTAAATCCCTGCTCTCCCGAGTTCTCGCCTATCTCCAAAGCTCCCAGCATGGAAGCAGGGCTGTGGTGGAGCAGATAAACCCATGGTCTGGAAGGGGCTGCTGGAGCCTCTGCTCGCAGGAGAGGGGAGGCCCTGGGCTGGGGGGGCTCGGCCGGGATTTGGGGCTGTGCCCCCCATCCTTGGACGGTGCTTGTGCTGCTCTGACCTGTGTGCAAAGCAAAACAGGACTCGGTGTCAGCAGTGCCAGGGC
>JAWWLV010000078.1:2348198-2399267 GCA_035041135.1 Platyrinchus mystaceus
GGGGCGGGCGGGGTTGGGGGGGGGGGGAAGAGGAGAGAGACACCCCCCTCCGACCCCCGCGCCGCGCGGAGCCGCCCCGAGGCGGCGGGGATGGGCGGGAGCGGCGGCGGCGGCGGCAGCGGCACATCCTCCCCCCGCGCCCCCCTCCTGCCTCCTCCCCCCGCCGCTTCAAAACAAACCGTCACCAAAATGGTGCAGAGGTGAAGGAGGGAGCGGGAGGAAGGGGAAGAGGTGGCGGCTCGGCCTGGGCGCTGCGGGGACAGGTGAGGGGGGTGCGGGACACGGGGCGGGGGGTGCGGGGCGCGGGGGGTGGTGCGGGACTCGGCGGGATGCGGGACTCGGCGGGATGCGGGACTCGGCGGGATGCGGGACGCGGCGGGATGCGGGACGCGGCGGGATGCGGGACGCGAGGGGATGCGGTGGCCGGGCGCGACGCGCCGGGATGGTTCCGCTGGGTGCTGCCGGTGGGGCGGGGGCAGCACTGGGGGTGCCCACCCCGCCCCGGGGCGGTGGGCTGCGTCCCCGTGGGATATCCGTGGTGACGGCCCACGAGCCCACCCGCGACACCGCGGTCACCCCCGAGTGGGACCCGCCGCGGCCTGGCAGGACCCGGGGAGAAGCAGGGCCCAGCGGCTTTCGGGGGCTGGGGGCTGCGTTCCCGTGGGGCGGTGACAGGGGGGAGCTGTGGGGGGGCCCGCCGATGAGGCTCGAGGTGCCGGTGTGGGCTGCGGTTTGATTGGCAAGAGCAGATTCTGGGAGAGCCGGCGGTAAATCGAGTCCCGGGAGCGTCCATGCCTTGGCGGCGCGCCGGCTCTGGAGCCCGACAGCTGGGATTGTTTGCGCGGGGGGGGCTCAGTGCCGCGGCTCCATCCCACAGCGGCCGGAGCGGGGTGCTGTGGTGGGGGCCAAACCCCAGCACTGCCCCCGCGGCCTCCCCGGGGCGGCGAAAGCTTCCTGGGTTCGGCGGTGCGAGGGGCCAGCGATGCCGGGGCAGGGATGCAGTGACAGGGCGTCCGGCATCTGCGGCTATTCGGCATCCCTGACGCCTGTTTGCCCGCGGCTTATCCCTTCCCTGCAGCTCCCAAACCCCTTTAGCTTTGTCACAGGCTTTTATTTTTTTATTTGTTTTCCTTTCCCCGTCTCCTCCTCCCCCCGCCTTGCGCACAAGAGCAGCACACGGTCAGTGAGACACACGTGTGTGCTTGCTTCCCTCTTCCCTCTGCACCCCGGGAGCCCCATGGCACCCCCGGCTCTGCATGGCCACCAGCTGGGCTGACTCCTTTACCCCCCTTCTCATCCTCCCCGGCTGTCGGAGCTGCCACAAGGTTTTGGCCGGTGACTCCCCCCTGCTGAGGGGAGGGGTCTGGGCAAGCACACAGACACCGGTGCTGGTGCAAATTCCTCCCCGGGCATTTTGGCTCAGCGCCTCTGTCTGTCTTCCAGGGAAGGCCTGATCTTGCCCCTCCAAAGCCCTTTCTCCCACAGTGCTTGTGGCCACACGTGGGTTTTTGGGCTGGCACTGCTCCACCAAGGTGGGTGTTCTCAAAGCACTGTCCCAGGACAGCCAGCCTGAATCCTTGCTGCTGACAGGGACAGGGCTTTGCCGACCTCAGTGCAATGGGCATGCTCAGCAGGCGAGGCTTCGGGTTTTGGGTGTAGGTAAGGGTTATTCTGGGTATGTTCTTTCCTTCCCTGGGCCGATTTGGTGCTGGTGGCCCTGGCCTGGGAGTGCTGGAGCTGCCTGTGTCCTTGGGAACTCAAAGTGAACTGCCTGCCCTGCCCTCGGGATTGCTGTCATGGGCTCCTGAAGGTCACAGACCTCTGGACGGGCCTCATGGCTTCTCCTTTCCTCCCACACCACCTTGTCCTTCAGCCCCTGCAGTTGTCGTGGCTTTGCCAGGCTGAGGCATCTGCACTTGTGCTGGCTCGGAGCAGGTGGCCGATGTCCCTGCAGCAGTGAGGCTGCTGCTCGGGTTTCGCCAGTGCCTCTTCCACGGCAGGGATTTAATGTGCTCGTGTTGAAGGGGCATTAGCTCCCGTGTCAGGTGGCTCAGTGCTTCCCCTCCTGCCCCGGCTCTCCCCAGGGCACAAAACGGCTTGGGGGCTCCTTGTGCCGAGCGGTCACATCCCTGCATGTGCTCAGTCCTGCTGGGGGGCTCTGGGAACCTTGGGAAGTGCCAGCTTTGTCAGCTGGTGACCTTGGGCATGTCTCTTTGCTTCCCCGTGCTTTGGTGTTGCTCTTGGAGGGGGAGTGGTTAATGGGTTTAATTCCCCCCTCCTCACTGCTGTGGGGCTCTTGGCGGTGCTTGGGAAGTGTAACTGCAGAGCTGGAAAGGTCTGTTGCTATTTCGCGCTGTCCCCGAGCGAGCAGGGCGGGGGCATGGACGGTGCTGGAGTCACCCGGGGTGGATTTTTCCCAGGCTGCCAAGTGAAACAAGTGGGTCTGAGTCTCATTTAACGCTGCAGCCCTTTACTGCGACTCTGGCAACGTAAAGGAGCCTAAATATGGTCATAAACCACATCCACTTCAAGGTCCCTCCGTGCTGCCAGGGCAGCCTCACAGCGGCTTTGTGCGAGAGAGAACAAAGCCGAAAGTGTCGGACGAAAAGTACGGGAGTGGGATCAGCTGCCGCGGTGCTGGCGCGTGCCGGGAGCCAGTGTCGGCAGCTGCCTGGCAGGGAGGTGTCAGTGCTGGTGCAGGCCCTGGCTCACAGAGAGAGGACGGACATGAGGATGGGGGGAGACGCTGCCTGGCTCATCCTGATGGAACAGGAGGGCTTGGGTGAGGTGTGGAGGGCTCAGCTATGGGCTCTTTCACTGGGACCCTGGGCGAGTCATTTAATCTAAAAAAGCGTCTGTGGTGAGGGGCAGAAATTGATTTTCCCTCTTTTTTCCAAGCCAGAGTGCTTCCCAGGGTCAGGTTGGCATCACTTGGAGCATGCTGGGAGGGACCCGCCACTGCGTGCTGCGTGGTGCCCCTCCTGTGTGATGGATTGCAGGGACATGGCTGTTTTGGGAACAGAGGGGACAGAGGGGAGGGATGTGGGTTGCTGGCATCAACTCCACTTCACTGGACCACTGCTGCCCCACCGGCTGCCCCCGACAGCCGTGAGGAGCCGTGGTGGTGTGAGCCAGCCTGGAAGGTGATGCCTGAGGCTCAGGAGGTGAGCAGGCAGCATCCCATTTAAATCCCGTTAATACCTGGGAGCGCACACGGAGGTGGCCCAAGACACGGTGAGCTGCCCGGGCAGTGGTGGGGCTGCCGTGCCGATGCCATGTCTGTGCCATGCCGGACTTCCCCATCTGCAACCAGAGCTAAAAATATCCCCCTGCCTCGCCCCGCCATCGTCCCATCTGTTCGGAGGGCAAACTCCTCAGGCCAGGGACTCTTTCTTATTTTCATCACTATTTTGGCAGTTCCTGGAGGCTGAGCCATCCCGAGTTCAGAGGTGACTCTATTGCAGATGACAGTCCTGCCCCCGGGAAGGTTCAGCTCTGCCGCTGAGCCCGACGCGGTGAGCAGAAAGCAAGTGAGTCAGAGGAGGAGGAGGAGGAGGAGGAGGAGGAAGGCTGGGGAGGCACGAAACCCGCGGCTGTGCCGGTGCTGCGGGGCAGGCACCGGGTGCCCCCGGCTGCACTCGCCCTCCCTGTGCTGGCAGGACTGTTGGGTGCATCACCCCCCGCCTACCCCCGATGGTGTCTGTGACTTCACCACCTGATGCACCTCTCAGGGGTTTGGTTTTGTTTTTTTCTTTTCCTTTTTTCCTCTAATTAGGGAAGCTTTCAGTGAAGAGCTGAAATTTGTTAATCACTTTGTTTGATCAGAGCTCAGGCAGTGCTGAAGACCTCTAGGTTTTTCCCTCTGCCTGTGTGAGCAGCAGTTTGCTTTTGCTTTCAAGATGGATCTTGCCGTCTGCCTGCCAGCAGCTCTGCCTCCCCGGATCTGTCGGTTTGCATCTCGCACTCCACTTTGCTTTGCTTGTGGTTCTTCGTTAATTTCTCCTTTCCCCTCACTCTCGGTGTCTCCCTGCTGTAGGTCCTCACCACTTACAAAACAGACAAGAGCCTGCATCCTTTAAAAAATCCTTTAAAAAGTGCCCACTTGGAGCAAGGATCTGTTAAATATGCAGGAAATCAATTTGGAGCAATTTATTTTGGGGGGGGTGGGCTTTATGTTTGCTTTCTCTTAAATGGGGGCTAAAAAGGTGGGGAAGCAGAACCACTGAGCTGCACAGGGAGAGTTTTTTGGGTAAACTCAGCCTGTTTTTGTGTGGGTCATGCCGAGGCTGAGTGTGCGCAGCAGCTGCTCCCTGATTCCCTGGCCGCTTTCCTGAGCTGTAGGTGAGCCCTGTATAAAAGGGGGTGATGAGATGAGGTGTGTGCAGTGGTTGTGGGGCTCCTCGCTGCCACCTTCTTTGTCACCTGCAGGGGCCTGGTCGCAGTGAGGTGTCCCGGTTGTGGTTGAGTGCTGGGATGCCAAAGCCGCTGCCGGGGCCTGTTCCCGATGCTGGGTGCTGTTGTGGCACCCAGTGGGACTTCAAACAGCTCTGAGGCACTCCAGTGCCCGGGGGAGCGGGCATGTGGTGCTGCTGCTCCCGGGCTGCCGAAAGTGAAGCCCGAATTGGCGGGAGCGGTGCCGGGCGGGTGTCTCGGTGCGCGAGGTGAGGACGAGGTGGAGGGCGGGGTGATGCCAGCGCTGGGATGTGTCAGGCTCCGGCCACCACCCAGGAGCCACCGTGGTGTCCCATCCCAAAGCAGCCGGACCAGACTGCGCCAGGGCCGCACGTTTCGCTCCGTGCCGAGCAGGACACGTATGATTTCCCAACGTGCAATTAGCCGTTGGTTTTCCTGGGGGCGGCGCACGGCCGCGCCCGTGGCTACTCGTGGAGGGGGTCAGCAGCACCCATGGCCCTGACCATCATCTCTTTTATTGATCGGTGCTAATTGGAGTCCAGAGGGGGGGAGCTGAGTCCCTGCCATCTGTGCTGGCCGTGCCCTGGTGCCCAGGTCCTGCCGGCGCGGTGGCTCAAGGTCAAAGCCGTGCGCGGTAGCTTTGGGCTGCTGCCGGGCATGAGCCGGCATGGGGTGACAGAGCTCCCCCCTCCTGTCCTGAGTCAGTGGTGTTTGGGTTTGGAAAGGGGGTAATTAAGTGACCTATTTCTGGGCAGGGAGGAAGAGAAGGAGGAGGAATCGTTTTTGTTTCCAGAGCTTCAAACAGCTTCCAGCAAGCGTCCGGCACAAACCCAAAACCGCTTCCAGGAGGAGGTGCCTCAGTCGCCCCCCAGCTGGAGGGCTTGGGGCACAGGTGGGGGGCTGTGGGCTGTGGGGAACGGTGACCTCCCACTGCAGCACTGCTGCTGCATCAGCCTTTTTTTTGGACGGAGGCAGGGCAAATCCATGGCTCCTGAGTTTTATTTTCTTTTTCCTCCCAGCCCCAAAAAATAGTAACGAGATTTGGGAGGCAGCACCTGCCTGCGGGGTCCCCGACCTGAGCCCACCCCTGGCTGTCAAGGGATCATCCTAGAATTCCCTGTAGGATTCCTCCTCCTTGTCTTTCTCCTGCAATAGGGGGGATTATCAGCAGGAGGTGGATCCTGCAGCCCTGGGGGTGCTGGGAATGTCGGCAGGGGGGTTCCTGCTCCGGAGGATGCGGTGAAGCTTTGGGTGGAAGGTGCTATTGATGGATATAAGCAGTGCTTATAAATAGCACTGCTTGAAAGTTTTCATCTTCCGTTTTAAATGGAAGTGCCTTTTGGAACAAAGTGACTTTCCTCCATCCTTTTGGAAAGCATCTTTTTTTTTTTTTTTTCCTCTTATTTTGAAGATGAAATTTTTTCTTTTTACTTTTAAATGTTTTCCTTTCCAATTATTGGAAGACTTCAGGGAAAAATTGCTAGGCGCCATATTCAGGAACACATCCCATGTCGTGCAGGTGGGGAAAATATGTGGGGTCAGATTCATTTGGTTTGGCTTTCCTTAGAAAAGAAATTGAGAATGGAAAATGTTCAAGGCATCAGTGACAATTTTCTGTTAAAGCTGACAAAATTTGGGGGGCTGAAAAAATGGAGTTTGCTTAAAATCTGCTGCATCCAGCGTAAGAAAAAAACACTTTAAATAAATTAAATAAATTGGATGAAGAACTTCAGTTTAGTAAAAAACTGGCAACATTTCTGGGTTTCTGTCTGGAATTTTTCAGTTGTAAAACCTGAAATCCTCCCCCACCCCAAGCAGTAACCTTGAGACACAGCGCCGGAGCAGGAGTTTCCACTGACAGGGAAGAAAAAAATTAAAATAAAGAATGTAGACAAATTATTTTGACCGACCAGCCTTTTTTTTTTTTTGCAAGGGCAGTCACTGAGACCATCCCACCCCTGGACCGTGGTGGTCAGTGCTGGGACCAGCAGATAAACCAGCATGATGCAGGGCTGGGGCAGGGAATGGCTGGGATCAGGCTCCAGGCACGGGTGCTCCTGGTCTGTGGTGGCATCTGTGGGAGAGGACCTTCTGCAAGCTCGGGACTGCCAAGAAATGCATGTTTTTCACCAGTCTTGGATGGTCTGGAGGCAGAGAGGGGCCATGTGTTTGTGTAACCATAGGTGGGGGCTGAGCTGTCGGTGTGTTTTCTAAATATCATGATAAATGTCCCTGTGGAGCTGGTACCCACGGGCTTCCCACTGGCATGAGACCAAGCTCCCAGGCTTGGGAGGAACAGCCTGTCTGGTCTGAATGCCAGTGGTGTCCATCCCTGGGCTGTGGTGTCCTGTGGCAAACGTGGCACCTCCTCTGGGAGGGAACCCCAGTGCTGCTCAGTTGGACAATGAGTGGCAGGTTGGAGTGGCTGAAGACCCCACAGCTTGTTAAAATCCCGGCATTGCCAGAGCCTGGCTCTGCCACCAGCACCCTCTCCCTGCTGGGCACTGTGGGGGGAATTTTTGCCCTTTAAAATGCCACTGCAGGGAGCTCTGGCTTTGGCTCTGCCATTGAACATGGAGCCTGGCATGAGGCACTTGGACCAGTTCAGGACTTGCTGGAAAAGCCATGGGGGAAAGCAAAGCATTTGCGTGTGTCACCGAGCGTCTCCTTCGGCACTGGTGCCACCAGGGAGGTCGTGGCAGAGGCGAGGAGGCATGGTTATCACAGACTCCTGGAATGGTTTGGGTTGGAAGGGACTTAAAGATCATTTTGCTCCAACCCTTGGGTTTATCCCTGGGGATAAACCACATTTTCCCTGGATATGTGTCCCTGCCCTTAGGAAAGCTCTGCGATAACGGTAAATTTATTTCAATAACTGGGACAAGATGGAAGGGTTGGGTGGAGGCAGAGCTTGCTTGGACGTGGGCTTAGGGCAGTTTTCCATCTGATATTCCAGTGAGGAGCAGCACTTGGGATCACATGGACAGCGTGTGCATGCCAGCCTCTCCTCCAAGAGCATGGAGCAGTGTGGGGGCTCCCAGGAAGGGCTCAGGGCTGTGGGTTGGGATGTAGCCGGAGTCAGGCCTTATCTCCAGCCTCGTTTCTTGGGTGATGCTTTCCCAGAGAGTTCCATGCACTGCTGGACATCTCACTTTGTGCGACTTCGGAGGACTCGATGCCCCATCGCTGGGGCTTTAAGCACAGGGATCAGTCACGGATCCATCCTCAACCTTCCCTGACTCGGCACGGCCGTCCTTCCCACGCGCCGGCAACAAGCTGCCGGGAAAAACTAGCACCTCTCGGCTCGCTCGTTCAAAAATATCCCCGGCCCCGCGCGGGTGCCGCTGCCAAGATGGGGAGCGGAGCCGGCGCTGCCTCTTTGCAGAAATCTGTCGCCTCGCTCGGCGGTGGGGAGGCTGGGAGGGAGGCTGGGAGGGAGGCTGGGAGGGAGGCTGGGAGCCTTGGAGAGCTGAGCCCCAGCGCTTTCTAAAATAGAAGCAGAACAAATGGTTGGAGCAGGATGCTGGTGGCAAAGGCAGCCAAGGCTCTTCCCATGGCAGCTGGTGGTTGCTTCTTGCTCCTCCATCAATCCTCTCCCCAGAGCTGGCGTTTCCTTGCGGGGGGAGAGGCAAGCATCTGGCTCTTGGGGCGGCCTGGACCACAGCGGTGGTTTTTGGGGTTCGGTGTGACCTCCTGGGTTTTTGGGACAGTTGAGCTCTGAGCGGGCTGTGAGGATGGTGGGGCAGGAGGGGGTTTGGTCGGTGTGTGCTGGTGCGAGATAAGGGGCAGACGAGTTGGGTGGCGCCAGTTCCTGAAGGGACTTTGTCCCAAAACAATGACACAGGTGCTGGGTTGAGCACGGGCAGCGGGTGCTGACCTGGTGTGTCAGATGGCTGAGCGTGGAGCTGCTGTGTCTTCCGCCTGCTCCCACAGGAGGGGTGGGGGGTCCCGGCGGGGTGAGTTCCTGGTTGCTCCTGGGGTCTCCAGGTGTTTTGGGAGCTGCATTCGAGCCAACCTCTCCCTCCTCCAAGGGGCTGCTGCTGGGGAAGGGCCAAGGGCTGGGTTCCTCACCGCCCTGCTCCCCTTCAGATGAAGCTGCCCATCCTTGCTCCGGCCACTGGCACCCAGGAGAGGAAGTGGTGAGCCCAGTTTTCCTCGCAAATCGAGAGAGTTTGGAAAAAAACTGTTAGTTGCCCTCAGGTCTTTGAGCTTTAGGGCCAGACGTGTGTGTTTTAGCGAGCAGGATTTCACGCCTGGCTTTGCACCAGAGAGGGTTGCTCCAGCTGGACAAGGTGGAAGTGGGAAGGTCGGGAAGATGCTTCCCATAAGGGAAGATGTTCTTGCCTTGTCCTTTCCAGAGGAGAGGACCAGCCACGGTGAGCTCAGCATCAGCTGGGGTGACCTTCAGTGCCTTTGCTTGGTGAGGGAGGCTGCTTTGCATGCCCTGTCCCCACCGAGCATCGGGGTCTTTTTGTTATGCAAATGCAGCTTTGGTTTTAGCTTCTAAGAGATAAATACCTTTGAGGCTAAATCTGGACCTTGGGGCACTGCTGAAAGCACCCTGATGGCCCAAGGGCTGACAGGTTGGATACTGAAGGTGGTGGTTTGGGGGTTTGGCTTTGCTTTGGGCATGGAAACAAAACTCTCTCAACTGTTTTTCCCCCTGGGGTTATACAAGATTTTTCTGAGAGGAGCATTGCAAGGCCTGGTGGGGGGTCCTTGGCACCCACTGCCCCACGCCTGGATTTCCTACTTTTGCAATGATGTGCTGTGGTTTTTTTTTAAGCATTTAGAGCTCAGGAGACCCTTTTGCCCCATCATCACACCGCCCTCTGAGGGCCCCTACTGAGCTGTTCCCAGGCACTGTGGCTCCAGCGCAGGACCGATGGTGATGTCTCCATTCCCCCCAGTGCTGGGCACCTGGGTTTTGCTGTTGGGGCCTTTCTCCTGCCTCTCAGACAGAGGCTGAGGGGCGCAGGCTGCAGGGCCGGATCAGTGCCGGCCGCTGTGCCGGGTGCCGCGCACCGGACCGGAGCCTTTTTCTCACCTCCCTGCTCGCGCGTGGGCGAGTGTGGTGTGGGCCTGGCGTCCCCTGGGGCTCTCTGGCTTCCTCTGGGACCCCGTGAGCCCCTGGCAGCCTGTCTCCCTCGTGATGGGGGGTCACAGGCCATTGGGCTGGCTTTGGGCAGAGGTGTTTGTGTACAGTCTTATTTTTATTTGTGTGTCTTTCGGAAATTTTTCGTCACGGCGGGTGCCGGTTCAGTGCCCGGCGATGGGGCGAGAAGGGGTGTGAGGAGGATGGAAACTTGGCTAAAACTGGTTTAGCTTCTGCTCGTGCAGTTTTGCTATTTCTGTGCCATAGGAGAGCTTGAGGCCCCTGGGATTTGGGGGAGCTGAAGCCCTCGGGTTCCCAGTTCATCCCTCCTATGGGGTCATGGGTCACCTACCAGCCTGAAAACTCGTTGACATCAGCCCAGGGGCTCTCTGGGGCTGAACCATGGTAGTGTGACACTAAGAGCACCCAGAGGTGTCTCATGACCTTGCAAAATCACAGGGCAGTGGTGGGTTTTTTTCTGATTGGAAGGAACTCAGGGTCTCCCACATCCTGCTGATGAAGAGATGCCACTGGGACCTGCCATGGGTAGAGCAGGGTGGAAAGGAAAGGTGATGGGGAATAAAGGTGAAAAGGGGAGGGCAGCTCTTTTGGAGCTGCTTCTCTGCAAAGTAGGTTGGTTTTGGCACCGGCCGGGTGCTGAGCCATGGTGGGCAGGGCTAAAGCCACCCCAAAATAGGGTGTTCCTCCTTGGGGCTGCCTCAGGTTCTGCAAGGTCTGCTGCATCCCCCAAAGCTCTTCAGGGCCTGGAGCATCCATTCCCAGGGAAGCTGCTGCCCCAACAATGCCCCGAAGTGAGTACTCTGGCCCAGGGACAGGAGCAAATCCACATTCCAGGGAAAAGAAGGTTCCAGGGAGAGCTTGGAACCCTTTCCAGTGCCTAAAGGGGCTCGAGAGGAACTTTGGACAAGGGTCTGGAGTGACAGGACAAGGGGGAATGGCTTCACACTGCCAGAGGGCAGGGTTAGATGGGATATTGGGATGAAGTTCTTGTCTGTGAGGGTGGTGAGGCCCTGGCACAGGTTGCTCAGAGAAGCTGTGGTTGCCCCTCCCTGGAAGTGTTCAAGTGTTGGATGAGGCTTGGAGCAATCTGGTCTAGTGGAAAGTGTCTCTGTCCATGGCAGGGGGGTGGAGTGAGATGGGCTTTATGGTATCTTCTAACCCAAACCATTCCATGATTCCCTGAATCCCTCCAGCTGCAACACAGCCCTGCTCCTCCAGCCTCTGCTGCCCAAGCCAAGGTGCTGCCTTGGTTCTTTCCTTTTTTTTTTTAATTCTTTTTCCCTAAATGTGTTACCAGTGCAGCTCGTCCATATTTCCACCACCTTCTCCCTCCTGTTCTCACGCTGAAGTCTATAACGCTGAAATTATAGCATCCCCCTCGTCACCATGGCAACGAGCAGGGATGTATTTAAAAAAAAAAAAAAAGGACCAGAAGCCCTCCAAGGATTATGACTTCAGTGAGGGATCAGGCTGGAGGGGAATCTGGGTCACGGCTGGAGCAGGCTTTTCTTCCAGCCTGTCTTCAGTAATTCCCCTCACAGCGCCCGGGGCCGCGTCAGGGCAGGGCAGAGCCGCCCTGGCACCCATAGGTGCCCCCGGGGGGTCCAGCTACCCCAGGAGGTGCTGCCCTCCCTCTGCATGAGTTCGCTCATCACCCATGTACACCCTGGGAAAGAGCATCCTCTGCGAGCTCGGTATTCCCACCCAAAATCCAGGCGTCTTTGATTCCCAAGTGTGCGGTGCCTGCAGGAGTGCCAGAGCCTTGCTCCCCCTCCACCCCGCTTTGTGCAGTGCAAGTTTTCTCTCTCATCCCCCAAAATAAACGGGACTTTTTTCTTTTTTTTTTATACAATTTTTTTTCTCCTCTTCTTCTTTTTATTTTTTTTCCTCCCTTTTTCCACACCCCCAGAGCCGCTGTTGCTGGTGGCAGGGAGCCCAGACTCTGTAGGAACTCAGAAATGCTGCAGATCCAAGCCCCGGCTGCCCTCTCGGTTTCGCAATCCTTTGGAGCGGGGTGGGGGGGGGAAGAGAGAAGGAATAAAATGGGAGGGGATTTTTTTTTTCTTTATTAGAGATTTATAGACTTTCCCACCAGTAGGGACAAGGAGCTGGAGCCGAGCGGCCAATTTCCTACAGTAAGTTTCCAACACTGCTCCTCTCTGGCCTCCGTGAAACCCTCTGCGGCCTCGCCTACGGTGGGTTGGGTTGGTTGAATTTTTGGAAAACCACTGGAGGTGCTGGCGGGGGGGTTGGCGGGGCGAGGGTTGCCGGCGTGGAGGGTTGGAGTTTGTCTCCGTGGGCTGGCACCTCCCACAAGTTCGGTGATGCTAGGGGCCAGGAACAATCAGCTCAGGTGGGTTTTCTGAGATGTTGAAGACTTTTTTCTACCTGTTTTTTGGTCGCATGTGAACCCTTCGGTTTGGGCTTCCTGGTGGTGTCACGACAGCCACTGACGGCTGCTGGGGCACCTTCCCTGCCATCCTCATCCCCCTCAGCCCTTCGGTCTCTTGAGGTTTGTGGTCCATTTATTTTTAGGTAATTGCAGCATTTGGGCGCTGGAGTGGCCGGTCAGGACCGCGCAGCCGGACAAGGGAGGGATTTGTTGGCCAGTGTATTTTAAGCAGTTGGTTTCTTATGGGCAAGAGCCTGGTGAGCTCCTTGTGCTGATGTGGAGGGGCCCAGCTGATGGTGGCTTCTGTCCCCACATAGGCCACTTTACCTGTGCCCTGTGCCGGGCACAGTGCAGGGTGTGAGGGTTCAGCTCCTGGCTCCGCTCTGCACCTTCACAGGATCTGCCCCTCCTCCAGTGCTTCACTGGGGGAAAAAATCCTCCCTTGAGCTGTGCCCATATGAGATCTGAGTGCTGGCAGCTCTGGTCCCAGTGTCCAGTGATTAATGGGATTAAATTGGTGCCCCTAGTGAGGTTTTATTTTTTTATTTTGCATCTGGTTTTCTCAAGACTTTTGAAGCAGGGGGAGGCCGGGGCCATGTCGCACTGAGATCTGATTAGATAAGGGAGAGCTGCCTGTGAACAAAATTCCTACCGGATAATTATTTATACCTCCATGTGCGTCACTAATAAACATCTGGATCTGCTCCAAACATCTTCATTTGATTTGTTTTGTAGTTTCTCAACGGGGATGTTTCTCAGCTCCCCACCTCCCTCTCGTCGCGTGGATATAGAGGACTCGGCTGAAATGAGGGGTGGGCTTTGAGCGGTTGCCCCACTGCCTGTGGGATAAGCCCATCCCCCAGTGCCAGCCTTGCTCTCCCATTCCTTTCTCCGCCGGGCGTTACCACTCTTGGTTTAGCAAATTCCCACTCCTGGATTCCTGTGAGAGGGTGACAGTCACATTGCCCTTTCTTGGGAGGAGAAAATTTGTGGTGTTGGTGGTTGCAGAAGACAATACGAGTGGCCAAAACAACCCAAAAAGCAACCCCAGATGTGTTGCTTTCTATTTTAAACATTCTCCTTTGATTTGGGGGCGAACCAGACTCCTGACCTTTCGGAGCGCGTGGGGCTGGCAGTCATGCCGAGCTCTCTGAGGCCAGGGCTGACTTCTTGCTCTGTTTGTGTAGAGCCAAGAAATTACTATTAATAACTTTCCCTGAATGAGAGTTGAGTACCTGCTTCCCTGGAGCTCCTTGGAAGGCTCTGGCTCGGGCGGATAACATCAACAGTCATTATGAACAGGACCGAGAGCATCACGCGCAGCTGGGATGCAGATGGGAAGGGACTGGTGTGGGAGGGGAGGGATGAAGGAAGCCTCTGGCTCGCTGTGAAGCGCCTCGGGCAGGGCTTGCAGGCGCCACGAGCCGTTTTTTGTGCGTTCCTCCATCCTTTTTGCAGCCCCAGCCCCTCTTTGCACGAATGCAATAGAAAAACCATCTCAAGTCGCTGGAGCTGGCAGTGAATGCCAGCTCCGTCCGAGTTGGCTGTAATCCGGGTTTCACCTCTGCTGGGCTCTCAGGAAAAAAAAAATTAAATAAATAAGAAAGTTTCAGTGCTGCACCCAGCCTTAATCTCTTTAAACTGTATTTTGCTAATCCTTCATTAGGATCTCATTGTGAGCTTGTTATCCCGTTAGGGCTGAGCTGTGCGCGGCGGCGCCTGCGGAGCCGGGCGGGAAGGGGCAGTGTCGGCCCTGCCACGGCCACGTGCTCTGCTAGGATGTGCTGGCAGTGCTGGGCAAAGTGGGTTCTGCCTGTGGGGATGAGTCCTGCCACTCTGTCCCACTGCTGCAGAGGAGTGGGTGCTGGGCAGTCCCAGGGCCTTTGGTGTGGACTGCGGGGATGCCATTTCTGTTCATCTTTCCCTTCATCCCTGGACGTGCCTATCTGGGGTGTCGGAGCTGGGGATGGGGGTGTCACGTAAAAAGTGCTGGTTTTGGTTGCACCAAGGCTTGGTTGGCCTCGGGAGAGTTTCTGGGAGCCCCCACTGCGGCAGGGCCAGGTGCCAAGGGTGAGGTTTCAGCTGGGGTTATGTGAGGAGCTGGTGGGAGGTGACCCCGAGGGGCTCACCAGGAGCCAGGTGAGCTCAGTGCGCACTGAACCCCCTTCCTGCTGCCACAGGAGCCTTAAAAAAGGGCATCGTTTGGACCCAGCATGCACAGGCAGATTCCTGCCCTTAGTGAGCGGCTGCTTTCCCGCTGGGAGGCTGAGCTGGTTCCCTGCTCCATTGTGCCAGCTCCCCTGGCCTGGCACAGCCACAGCCACAGCCACAGCCACAGCCACAGCCACAGCCATGCTCCCCCTCCGCAGCACCCAGCCCTGACACCCTCCCCTCAACACAGGGACTGCCTTGGGGTGACTGGCAGTGGCAACAGCTCTGCAGCACCCAGGGGGCTGGGATACCTGCAGGCCATGTTTCTGGAAGTTTTTGGAGGAGGAGAGCAGCCTCACATGAGGCTGAAGCTGGAGAAATGGGAAGTCCATCCCGCCGGATAATAGAGCGGGGCTGAGCCTCGCAGGCTGCGATCGGCGAGAGCAGGAGATGGTCTGCAGAGCCGGTGCAGAAAGCAAAACAAAACCCGCACACCCACACATTCCCACATGCGCAGGCACACACGGCAGCGAGCAGGCAGGGAGGGGATCCGCCAGCAGCCCGAGTCGAGACTCGATTTGATTTGGTGGAAAATGAAAACCATTGCGGCAAGCGAGAGGGTTCCTGGCTTTTCTTTTTCCTCCCTCGAGAAAATAATAGGTGGGATTTTTACCTTACCTGGGTTTTGTTTCGAGCAGCAACGTGGCTCTGAAGAGGAGCCTGGTGGCTAAATGAGTTGCTGCCTGTTTTGTGCTTTCCTGCCCAGCCTCCTCCCTGCCGGAAGGTCTCGTGGGCACGTGTGTCTCTGTGTCCTTGTCCACTCCTGCAGCGAGTCGGGGGAGGGAGGTGGCTCCTGTGACATTGCCCAGCAAGCGACAATGAACTCGGCTCTCAGCCTGCGCGTGGCTTTGCCCGAGAGCCTTGGCTGGCATTTAAATTGATGCACATTTATTTGCCTCCAGGTTGGGGAGCATCTCTGCAGGTTGAGCTTTTGGGCAGTGCCAGGGCCTGAGGGCATGCTGAGGGGCTTGTGGCATCGCTCAGCTGTAGGAGTTGGGGTCTCCATAGGCAACCCAAACTCAGATTCCCGATGTAGGATTGAGCAACCCTGCTTCTTGCCACGTTTATTCTGGCAGCTGGGGCGGTGCTGTGCTGGTGCTCGACCTGTGCTGGGGTGGTGGTGGTCCCACTCCCTGTGAGGAGCTTCTCTTCTACACCAGAGCATGTAAGAATTGGGGAGTGTTGTGAGCTGAGATTTATGTTGGCTTTTATCCTCCCAGAAAAGAGGGTTAGTGATGCCCAGGTGCACTGTTATCCCTGGCCTTCCTTCTCCTTCCCTGGGTTTTGCAGCCCTTTGAGGTGCTCCTGCCATGGGCTTGGCTGGGGCTGTGATGCCCCACTCCCTGCCCCTGGGAAGGTAGAGCTTTTCCAAACCCTCTCCCCCCTTTTCCTGTGCCTATAATTAGCCCTGGCTCGCCGCCACCATATACTGTACGATCCTGGAAAGAGGTCATGGCTTTGCTGAAATTCTTGGGAACAGAGCTGCCTTTGCAGCTGGGAAAGCGGTGCAATTTCCAAGCAGATAAGAAATAGGCCAAATGCAACTCTATTCCCTGCTGTAACTTACGGGCTCTGGGGATGGCATCCGATGGCCTCCTCCCTGCTCTGGTTCTCCACGTGCTTGGGGGAATGGATGAGTCTGTCTGGGTTGGCAAAGAGGTTCCAGCCAGCTCCCAACTCTGGTGTGCTGCTGGACTCTGCCCTGGTGGTGGGGGGACTGGACTGCTGGGTCTGGTTTTCCCCTTCTGCTGGATCCTGTTGAGGTCTTGCCCCGGGCTGGAGAAGGAAACAAACTCATTCTTGGGTGTTTGTGATTCTTTCCACTTCTAAAACTTCCCATTTTTATGAATTTCCTGGGAGCAGGGCTCCTTTTGCAGCAGGAAAAGCATCATCTTGATGACCTTAAAGGTCTCTTCCAACTGAAATGATTCTATAATTCTGTGATTCCATGACCTCCGGGCAGATGACGAATAGGACTCGGCTTTTTTCCCAAGAAGGGGCAAAGCCCACGGGAGCAGAGAGGTCTGCGGGGGCTGGGGAGGGTTTTCCTGCCTCTGAACCCTCCTGTTCAAACTGATGAAAATCTCAAAGTGAAAAGAGTATTTTGAAAAGAGAAAACTCCCCTCTCCAGGAAATGTAGACAAAAACACAGCAAAATCCCCTGTTCAGAAGTTTCCCAAAGCTCTGCTGTTGTTTCTCTGCCTCTCTACTGTCATTCTGAGAAAAAGCCAGGATAAATCCTCCCAAAAAGGACAGGAATGGAGAGCGAGGGCTTGAGTTGCCATCCCAGCCGGGGCTCTGCACGTGCTGGATCCCCCCAGCACCATCCCACTGCTGAGCTTCGGAGCTCTCCTTTCCAAAGGAGAGATTAGCTAAAAAAATCACGAGATTAAAAAGCAAAACACTTTCCATTTGTTGTAATTGGCTCCTGGGCCAGCGAGCTGCTTCTCTTCCCTTCCTTCCCTTTTACATCCAAGCACTCTGATTTTTGCTTTAGCTGACAGGACTGAGGGGTTCTGAGGGGAAGAAGCACTGAGGATGGTGAGGCCTGTGAGGCCACTGCAGGGTCCCCTTTGGCAGCACCAAGAGTTTTTCTGGCGATTGCAAGACTTGATAAACTCTTTTTTTTTATATATAATTTTTGGAATTGCTGGTGCCAGCATGTTCAAACTGGGGATTGCATTTGGGATTTGGGATTTTTGCAAGGGTCGTTGGTGTAGATGCATTAGAGGGAGGTGATGCTTGCACCAGCCACGGATGTTTCATTGCCCCACAGGGGACTGAGTTGTTTGGGGAGCACAGGGCAGTTTCCTATGGATTCGTGCTGCTCGGTTGACTGATTAACCAAATTACACAGAAATCTTCTTTTTTCTCTGTAGGTGCCTATAAACCCCCTTCTGCTCCCCCCTCGCAGTGCGTACGTGGGGGGCGGTGTAGGAGTTGCTGACGATGGCACCGAATATGCAAGTGTTTCTCTGCACCTCACTGGGGAGAAATATTTTAATCTTTTTTTTTCTTTTTTTTTCCTTTCTTTAAAAAAAAAAAAGGTGGATCTGAAGTTTGAGGAGTAGGTGCCCAATGCGCAGAGATTCACTGAGGATATGAGGGGGTCTGGGGCTCGAACCAGGAGATTTGGGTAACCCCAAGGATGATTTTTAGTCTCTGGCTTAGAGTTTTCCCCTGCTGGGTTTTTGGAGGTGGCTGGGTGGCAGAGTCTCACTCCATTGGGATGTGACTCCCGCTTTTCTGGGTGCAGCCCCGGCTTTGCGGCTGGTGAGGAGCCATACTGAGCTGCTGGACCCAAAGAGTTTGCACGAGGGGTCAGGGTTTGCACATTGGCTCAGCAATGAAACCCTTTTATGCTTCCCAGGGCTGAGCTTTGGCTCAGGTACACTGGTGCCCGGGGAGGTTTTCCAGCCCCTCTCAGGGGCTGTGCCTGGTGGGTGCTGGCACTGCTGGGCTGGGTGCTGGAGCGAGGCCAGGAGGTGTTGTTGAAGGGTGCTGGGGCCTGGAAGGTGGCAGCAGCCCTGGCTGTGGCCAGCTCTGCTCAGGACACACCAGAAGGGCTGTAGCACAACCCAGAATTAAGTGTGAGTCTCCCAGGCGCCGGCGTTTGACCACGGAGCCACATCCCCTCCACACAAGGAGCTCCCTTTTCTTTCTTGTTTGCAGGTCGCCTCACAAGCAGGTTTAAAAAAAGCTCTCGGCTTCCAACAAGGGCCACGGAGCTGGGCCGGGATCTGTCCCCATTCCCAGGGTGGGGGACAGCAGCGAGGGGCAGGGGGAGATTTGCCTTATCCCCCTTCCTCGTGCGTGCCCACCTCCTCCGTCTGGCTTTGCGATGGTGTTGGCACAGGGTTCGTCCACCCTGGGAAAGCTCTGTGCCACCCCAGCACGTCACCCAATCGCAGCCGAGAGGTGACTTAGGACCTGCCACCATCTGTCGGAGCGGGGAGATGGA
Organism: Platyrinchus mystaceus; assembly: GCA_035041135.1. Classification (NCBI taxonomy): domain Eukaryota; kingdom Metazoa; phylum Chordata; class Aves; order Passeriformes; family Tyrannidae; genus Platyrinchus; species Platyrinchus mystaceus. The sequence continues at coordinate 2,366,292 of JAWWLV010000078.1, forward strand.
TGGGCTGGAGGGTTTGGACGTGGGCGATGGTGTTTGTTTGGTTTCCATGGGGAGAGGCCGGGCCCAGTGACAGCCCGAGCTGCCCAGGGTTTCTGTGGCGATGAAGAACGCCCCGGGGCCGGTGGCTGCTGACTCAGGTGACAGCAGAGCAGGGCCATGAGGGGTCTGGGCTTTGCTCTTAGCGATGACGATTGTCTCCCATCCTCCCTCCCGCCCACTCCAGCGCCACACCTCACCCAGTGGCCCTGGAGTTTGGACCTGCTGAGCTGAGCTGGAGGCGGGGCTGGGGCTGAGCCAGCCTCGATGCCGGAGGGTGCAGGGACACCCAGACAGGTCGGATTCCCACATTCTGGGAGGGGACAAGTGCTGCATCCACCTGGGTGAACTCCCTTGGGGTCCTTGGGTACCTGCCCAAGGGGGGTATTTCCCAAAGAGGCAGTGAGGGGAGCTGGCACCCGTTTGCCACGGCCCCGTGTGCTTCACCCATACTGGGCACACAAATGGCAGCTGCTGTTGCCTTCCATGAGCCCTTCACATGGATCCACGTCAGTGCTGCAAACACGCGAGCCCTGCCTGGTGTGAGGCCACGGTCGTGGCCAGGCTGGTGCCGATGCGTGCCCGGTGCACTGGGATGGGGTCAGGGATGAGGTTCCTTCCAGCATCCTCTGCCTGGTCCTTGCTCCTGCTGCTCCTGCCAGGGCACCCCTGGACCTGCCTCCTTCCGGGGACACTGGTGGCTCTCGATGTGTGTGTTGAAGAACCAAACTCAGTGTTGATTTTCCTCCGGCTCCACTCGTGTCATCCGCGGGCAGTTGTGTTGGTCAGCGGTTGTGGAGCATCGGTGATGAGTTGCTGTTTTACCTGTGTGTTTGTGCAGGTGGGGTTGGCATCCCCCCTGTGCCTCGTGTGCAGTTTACACCGATGGAAAGTGGCTGCAGAGCAGTGACAGAGGATCCCTCCCCCCCGTGTGACAAAAGGGAGAGCTTGGAGTGAGAATCGGATCCATGGCCTCTGGGGAGAGGCAGCAGAGGACGAGAGGGGTTAGTGAGGAGTCAGGAAGGCTTGGAGGAGTCTGGGGGGCAAAACAGCTGATGGTGCTGTCTCTGCTTTACCTCTGCCTGGAGATGCCAACAGGAGCTGGAATTAGAAATCTGGAGTGGCTGTCAATGCTGCTGTGAAATCTCCTGCATCCCTGGAGCAGCACCGGGCCATTTTACATGGTGCCCTGGCAAGAACGGGGGGGTTTGAGCACGGGGGGGGCATCCACAGCCCGTCTTGGCACCTCCGGGATGGGTTTGCACATGCACTGTCCAGGCTGCCCTGAACTTAAATTAGATAATTGGATAAAATTAGTTCAGGAAAGTGAGTGGTGGCTGCTCTGATCGAATGTGGCAGCAGCCAGTTGGGCACAGACCTGGACCTGAACCCCCACCCGGTGCCCAGCACAGAGTCTCTGCCTCCCTCGGGGAAGGTGCTGGTACCCTCAGGCCCTGGGGCTGGTGCCAGCAGGCGGCAATGTGGCCCGAAGCATTGTCATTGTCACCAGGCCAAGGGTGCTTGGCATATGGGACACCCACATCTTGGCATCCCTGTGCTCTTGTGGGAGTCCCGGTGATGTTCTTGGGTATTTTGGAGTTGGTTTTGGGGTCTTCTTGATGCTGGTGGGTGAGCAGGATGGGACAAGGAGGGAATCAAGGGGATTGCTCAGGGGGAGGTAACTGGGGGTTGGGCTGGGGGATGCTTGTTTGTCAAGCTCTGCTGTTACCTTCCCCTCTCTGTGCCTCAGTTTCCCCATGCTGGAAGGCTCAGGTGGTGCTGCTGGTGCTGAGACCACCCTGTGCGGGCGGCTGTGGTCCTGCTGACCAGCTCCTACCCAATGTGCAGAGGTGTCCTGCCAGGCTGGTGGAGTGGGAACATGCCAACTGGAGCCTGCCCAGGTGTGGGCACCGACATGCCCCGGGGTATTTCTGCTGCCACCAGATGTGCCGGGTGCGAGGAGATGCGTGGCCCAGCTGTGCAGAGAGGGCAGAAGCAGGGTGGGTGCTGTGAGCCAGAGGAGACCCCTGTCTCTCTGTCGTCTTCTGCTTCCCCTGGTCCCCCCAGCACCCCCTGGTCACCGGTGTGACGGTGCGTGGCTGCGCTCCGAAAGCCGTGCCGGTCCCCGGCCCTCCTGCGCCTCCGGCCGCCCCCACGTCCAATACAGCTGGAGGTTTCAGTTCTGCATCTCCGCTGCCCGAGGGGGAACTCAGCCAGCGAGAGCGAAACTCGGTGGCTCCAACGGTCGCACATGCTCACTGCCCCCCCGCCGACACCCCCCGTGTCCCTCGGGTCCCGGCAGGGCCAGAGCCGCTGTCGCAACACCTGCGGCGACAGCTGTGCCACGCTCGGCCCCCGTGACCTTCCCCGGAGCACAGCTCAGCAGGGACGGAGCGGCTGCCCCGCTCCCCTGCCCAAATCCAGGGACTCCGTTTGGACACAGAGCCAGTGCTGGGACTCTGCGGGGCAAAGCCTCTGCAAGGTTACCTGGAGGAGCAGCGAAACGCCCCTCCACGATTCCCACCCTGCCTCGAGCTGGGGATGCCTTCACCTCATCCCTGTGCAGGTTTGGAGGAGCTCCAGTGGCAGTGGCCACGCTCTGCGTGGTGTGAATGTGCCCTCAGCACAGCTGGCTTGTTCCATCACTCTTGGGCCATCGCTCACCCCTGTGCTGTCACGTGGGGCAGCCGAGCATCCCGTGCCACTGGTGGGTTTCTCCCTCCTGGCTCGACACGCTGCCCTCCCGTCCCCCTTTCCACAGCCCCCACTGCTGTGCTGCTGTGATGGAGCTGCGGTTCCTCGCTGCATTTAACCACCAGCCTGTCCTGCCCAGAGCGGGATCTCTCCCAGTTTGTCCCTTCCCACCTCTTGGTGTCAAGCCAGAGGAAACCCAACTGTAAAAGACTCATCAGGTCTAATTAAGCCCTGGGGATATTCCCAGTGGCTGGTGCAAACCAAAGGCTGGGCCATGGCTGAGATGCTTTAGTTTCATGGGCTGGAGAAATGGAGAAAATTAGAGAAAAAGCGAGAAAGTTCTTTTTTTTTATTTTTTATTTTGTCTGCTCCTTGCTGTTGCTGGGACCCCCCCAGGACCAACACAGCACAGCCCTGGGAACTGGGGTCTGGGATCTCCCTGGTTTTGGGTGGGGATCCATGGACTCCTGACAGAGGAGCAGTGAGCTGGGTCGGGAGCCCGGGGTGGGGAAGTTCAGGCTTGGTATCCAAATGTTGGCAGCCCTGAGCCCGTTGCTAAAGGAAACATAAAAAATAAGAGGAAGGAGAGATTGCGGTCGCTGCTCTTCCCCTCCGCAATCTGCGCCTCCCTCTTGGCCCCTTTGGCTCCAGGGCTGGTTTTTCTGCCCATCCATCTCCCCTTGGCTTTCCCACCGTGTGCTCTGAAATCCCTGTGGCCGTGGCCATGGATTGTTTATTCGGGGGTATGACATCTATATCTGATGTAGACAGGGGTTGCATATATTGGGGGTTTATATATATGAGAATAAATATATATTTGGGTGGGTTATATATAGGTGAATGCATATATTTGAGGGGGACATATATGTGGGAATGTATATGTTTGGGGGGTTATATATATGGGAGTATGTATATTTTGGGAGGGTTGTACATATGGGAATATGTGTATATTTTGGGGGCATTATATATACGGGAGTATGCCTGTGTTTGGGGGTATTAGTGAAGACTGGCTGCGGCACAGGGGCTGCTGAGCATCAGCTGAGCAGATATCCAGGGAAGTCTCCAGAAGCCATCCCTGCACATCCTCTGGGATCCTTCTGGGCAGGCTGGAGCAGCTCCCAGCACCCGCTGCCTTTGCATGGCAGGTTGTGCCAGCCCTACTGCATCAGTTGAAAATGGGGGTCCCAGGAGGTGCCCCTTGCCCTGAGGAGTTTTGGTTTGTCACTTGGTGAAACTGAAGCTTTGGTTTTCAAACAGGAACAACGTTATCGCCTGCTCAGCATTTCTGCCCAAAGCTGGATATAAAGATTGTCTCCTCTTTCCCCTTTTTCCTCCTCTCCTTTTTTCACTCAGAAAGGGGAATTCACTTGCTTTTGCCGCCTCCATCCCTCCCCTACGTGATTTTCCCCCCTCAGCTTATGAAATAACAGAACATTTTGAAAACACGATACTTTCCCCCTTTCCTGGGCATCATTTCTTTGTTTATAACAAGAAGGCTTCAAAGGCAGACATGTGACGGGGTGAGAGCTGTGGACTGTGTGGGGGCCCTGGGGGCTGCTGGTGGCCCAGCCTGGCCCAGCCCCAGCCCCTCACTGGGAGCTGGTCTCACCGAGCTGCATCAGGTCAGACAGTGACCTTTCAAAATACTCCAGAATCCAGAGTTTCTGGGAGCAGTGCCAGGATGGTCATCCACCGGGCCACAGGATGTGCATGGGCGGACATGGGGAGATGGCAGTGCTGGCGAGTGGGGGCTTTGATCCTTTGCACCAGCTCAAAATGCTGCAAAAATAGGGTTTACTGGTGCTGGATGTACCACTGGGTCCAAAGAGCAGTGACTTCTGCAGCTTGGCCGGGGTGTGAAGCAGCCCTGGAGCTGTGGGGCTGGAGAGGGTCGAGCCTTTGAGCTGGTGTCTGTGTGCACTGGGGGCTTCAGGCTGTCACCTCGTGCATGCTGTTCACCCCTGTCTTGGGTGACACCGGGGTGTGACCCTGCACTGTCACACCTGTGGGCTAAACACCCCGAGATTGATCCTGGTCCCCCTGGAGTTTCTCATCTCGCCTCACCCCAGCAAAGGGGGTGCTGGCCTGCCGGAGTGGTTGGCAGAGGCACTGCCATTACTTGTCATGATCTGGGGACTGTGCCATGGCCAAGGGCTGCATGGCGTTGGGTGCTGTCCGACAGTTGTTGTCCTGACAGCCTGGTGGGCTCTGGGAGCTGAGGATGTGGCTGCTGCCAACAACCAACCACGGGCAGTTCTGTCAGTGCGAGGGTCTGTGTGAGCGGTGACTGCGTGGCTGTACCAGCTGTCCCGTGGCACTGGAGCCCATGGAAACACACGCTCATGGCTTGTCTACTGGCGTCCCCCACGGAGGGGAACAACTCTGCGTTCACATATATGAGGTCTTGCTTGGCCAAGTGTCCCCCATTGCATCCCAGTGAGCCCCCCGAGGCAGGGGGGGTTCAGCTGCACAGAGCAGAGCCAGCCTGGGGAAGACCTCAGCCACATCCTCCGCCCAGCCTAGCCCGTGGTCTCTGGTCCCCACGTGGCTCTGCCACCAGCCCTGCAAGGCACTGCTGAGACCAAAAAGAGCTTCTTGGACACCAAGGGGGAGCTCAGAAGCGTGTCGAGAGCCCCTTTGCTTCCCTCATCCTGGCTGGGAGTGTGGCACCCACAGGGTGGAGCTTCTTCTGTGGGTGCCCTTGTTGCCATTCTGTGGAATGCTCTGTTTTATTCAGGGAAATAAAGGGGTGGTTCTGGGGGGGGGCAACAGGTTGGTCTGGGCATTGACAGGTGCAAGTGGGGCAGGAGCCCCACATCGTTGTGCCTGCAGCTCCCCCACTGTGGAGGTGACAGAGTCAGACTCATCTGTCTGTCCTGATGAGAGAAACCCTGCGACTGGTCCACCTGGAGGACCCCAGATGATGTGGCACGGTGTTGGAGGCTGGAAAGCTGCTTGCACCTCAGCTGTTTTGGGGTGTCCTCTCTGCTTGGCTCCTTGGGAGTGAGGGGTAGGTGCAGCCACGACCGGAGCCACGCGCTTCTCACTCGGGCTTTGTTCAGGCTGAATTTTGTAATGCCAGGAAATGAGCTGGCCGTGGGAGGGGAGGCAGCCGGGGGAGGAAGGCTGGTTTTGTGGTTGGAGCGGAGGACGAGGACGCCGGAAAGCCGAGCACAATTCCTCACTGTGTTGCAGGCACGGGGGGTGAGGCTGCAGCTCGGGAGCTCGTGGGGTGTTCGGGGAGCAGGTGCTGCCTCCGTGCCTCGGTTTCCCTTTCGTTCAGCAACGCTCCTCTTGCGGGAGTGTACCCTGGGGATGGGCTCTGCACAGGGCAGGTGCTGTCCCACGCTGGGTGGTGACGGCCACTGGTAGATGAAATGACCAGCACAAGACTGGCTGAAGCTGCTGGGCTTTGCCCCGTGGGTCACCTCCCATCTCCCAGTGGTGAGTGGGATGAGTTCAGCAGCCGCATTTCCTCCTGGGCCATGGCAGTTTCTCCTCGTGTGGGCTGTGCTCACTCTCCAGGAGAGTATCTGAGCCCGCAGGTTGGTGCTTTCCCCTGAAGTTCACCTGAAACCTTGAGTGACTCGCTGCCGGCCATGCTGCCAGCCTGGACTGTGTCCCTCATTAATGATAACTTTTGGTTTACCATTTGTTTCATTCCTGAACTCTTTTCAGCTTCTTTCCCCCTGCTCTCTTTATACATGTCTCCCGCACTCCTTTTCCCCCTTTCCTTTCATGGTCCCACAGGTTCCTGTATCCTGTCCCCACCTTGGACACTGGGATGCTCTCCATGCATAGCCTCAGGGCTCCTGGTTCCCTGCAGGCTCCCAGCCAGGTCCCACTCCACCTGCATGGCCTTAGCAGTGATGCTCAGGTTCAGGGCAGTGAAGGAGGGGAGCTCCAGCCAGGACTTCAGTGGGGGACACTGGGAGCCCCTCCCTGTCCCCTGTGGCCAGCCACGCCGGACAGATGGGGTGTGTGGGGAGCCCTGTCCTTGCCTCCATCCCCTCAGACTGATGGCTGCTCGCTTTGTCTTTGCAGTTGGATTGAGGAGCGGTGGCTGCAGCTCATCCCTGGCAGGAGTAGAAGATGCAGGAGGCTGTGTAGCAGGTACAGTGGAAATCCCAACCTCTGAGCTCCTGCCTTCCCACTTGGCTTCGCTTGCCAGGGACTGTGTTTCTTCAGGCTGGGGACAAACAGGGGGTCCCCACAGAGGTCACCCCAGCTGGATGCAGCTCAGGGGCTCAGAATCCCACAGTGGTGCCAACCAGACCCTGCAGCCCTGCTGCAGGAGGAACAGCAGGTCCTGGTGCTGCAAGGGCACAGGGAACATCCTGCCTGGCTGCCGCACACGGGGGTCCCAGTGAATGGGATGGGGCAGCAGAGCCCCCAGAGCAGGGCAGGAAGGGGGCACCCAACAGTGTGTGCTACTGCTGTTCTCCAGAGCCCATGCTCCCCTTTGCCTGGCACAGCTCTGAGTCCCTGCCATGGCCCCAGCAGTGATCTGGGACTCTCTGGGTTTTTCACAACACATCACTGTGTATCCGTGCAAAGGAGGGTTTTCCTGGCCTGGTTTCTCCCTGTGTGGATGAGACTTGTGGCTAAACCTGCTGTTATTTTGTCCCTTGCATTCCTCTGAAATAAGATGCCCCTGGGAGAGGGCGTCATGTCCACGTTGTTTCCCTTCTCAACCTTCTTGGCCTGTTTATTGCTCTTACAGTAAATGTTTGCGTCTCCCGTGTCTGCAGTGAGGTTGTGGTACAGACACCACCGTGGGCCCAGTTTATGAGGGCTCTACAGTTTCATGTAATGCATCTTCTGTACCTGAGAGTGAAATCAATAAAAAGGAAAGATTTTTAAAAATAATCTGCCCCCAGCTCCTGAACGGAGGGAGCTCTGTCACCGCTGCTTAGTGAGCAGTTTTGTGGGGTTGTGATGGCTTTTTAGTGCCAGAGAAGAGGCAGGTAATTTATGTGGAGGTCTGGTGCTGGGAGATGGGGACAGCATCGCTGCTTCCTCCGCAAGGTCAGCACCAAGGGCTTCATCTGCTGATAGGAACCAAGAGCAGCTCCCCAGCCTGGATTGGGGTAAGAGGAGCAGACAGTCCCCACTGTATCTCAGTGGTGCTCAGTGTGTGCCAGGGATGGGCTGTGGTGTGCTGGAGGAGAGCAGGGCTGGAGGGCTTGGCCAGGTCTGTCCTCCTGCAGCTCGGCTGAGCATGGTGTTGTGGGAGTGTTCTGGGGACTGGTACGGGATGGTCTCTGGTCCGCTCGCTCTGGGAACGTGTTTTAGTGGAGTGAATGACTACACGGAGCGTCGTAGTGATGGGTCTGTCTGCTGTGGGGTGTGTGTGAGGGCAGGACCCTCCTTGGATCCCAAGTACAGTGGTCCTGGTGCTCTGTGCACGTCCTGTCCCCCGGCCCAGATGCTGGTGGGCGGTGGCAGGATCTCTCTGTAACTGTGTTCTCTCTCCCCCACGTCACGGTTTGCTGCTGGAGACAGGATGCTCAGCTCCGCCGGCTCCATCCTGACCAGTGACAATGGCTCCTTATTTTTTAGGCTCACACAAATTCTTGTTTTTCGGGTCGGCAGTGTCCTCCCACGAAGCCCCGTGCTGCTGCCGGCGCCGGCACAGAGTTTTGAGCAGGGGAGGAGCAGTTTAGTGATTTCTGCTCTGCAGAACTGCTTGCTCTGAGGAGCAGCGCAGCAAGTGGTGCGCTTGGGGAGGAGGATTTCGAAAAGCACCTCCAGGGATTGCTTTGAGACTCGTCCCCTTTGCTCTGCGAGTGACAGGAGCCGAGCAATTAGAGGAGCAATATCGACCCAGCCTCGGCAGCGTGCGACGGCCGGCACCGGGCGATTTAATCCCAACGCAGCCACCTCCTCGCGTCCTGGACGTGCAGCATCGCTGCCCGTGATCAATAGGCATTCTGTCTTTCTGAGGCCAGTCCTGTTTGAGGCGCACCAGGAAAACCTTGTTCTGCAGCAGAAAACTCTTCTAGGGCCTGTGACCTTAATTGAATCGACTCTTTCGTGTCCCGAAGACGGTCGCATCGTCTCGCTGCCACCATGCTCAGTAAATCGTGTGTCCGTCCCCGCATGCCCACGCCCCAGGGTCTGTACCAGCCTTGCTTCTCTCCCGATGAGATTTTGCAGCCTGAGGCTGATTTCCAGCTGCTTGGGAAGAGCCCTTGGGTCACCAGATCTGCTTCTCCACTGTCTGAGGCCTTGCCTGTGTTCTCTTGAAGGTTTAATGGTGGTTGAGACTGGAGTTGGCAGCTTCCGTGCTCCCGCCGTGCTCGAGGTGCAAGTGTGCCACCTCACCTGGCACCTGGCTCTTTGCATCTAGTGGGATCTTCCCAGTCTCCAGGGAGAGCTCGTAAAAGCCAGCTGGTGGGCACACCAAAACCCAAACCCCACTTCTTGCCCCTTTGGGATGTGGGATCCTGGATTTGGTAAAGCAGAGGGTTCCTGCTGCCCTTGTGGCGGCTGAAACATGGCTGAGCTGCTGGAGGTCACCTTTCCAGTCCCCGCGGAGCTGGGCGGCCTTTCCTGGTCACGGCTCTGCCCTGCACTTTGGGTTCTGAGCTCATCCGCTATTTTCCCACTGGCAGGGGAAAAAAAAATGTCTTCAAAGCCCTTTTCCCTTGGGGAAAAGCCAACTTGGTCAGAAATGTCTGCGCAGAAATGTCATCTGACCCAGCAGCTGGCTCATCCTCCCCGGGGGTCCTACGGCGACCGTCCCCATGTCCCCATCCCACCGTGTCCGCGGCTTTGGGGTGGTGGAGGAAGCGAGCCCAGGGCACTGTTTTTGGCAAGCTCTGGCCGCTCCCTTCCCCCCACACGCTTCACCACCCCCTCCTGCCTCCGCATCTGCCTCTGCCCTTCAGCCGCCGCCGCGTGCCCCGGTGCCCCCCGGGCAGGGTCTGGAGGGGACTCGGGGGCCGGACCGCGGCCGCGGCAGCGGTGACGGTGGCTCGGGCACGGCGGCTCCATCCCGTGTGCTTCCTCCCGGCCGCCAGCGCGCAGCAGCCGTGGAGAAGGACGCAGCCACCCTGTCTCCTGTAAGTACCTCTCACTCTTTCCACTGGAGAGTTAAAATTAGCAACTTCTTTTTTTAAAGCAGGCGTCGCTTTAAACCTCGCCAGCCCAACTGGGTTTCCTTTTATTCCCCCCCCACCCCGGCCCCCCCGCCCCCGGCTCCTTTTCCCTTGATTTTTTTTTTTATTTTGTTGTTATTGTTGAACGTGTGCGTGCACTTTTCTCCCTTTTTATTTCTTTATTTTTTTTCCCCCCCTTCGTTTCGTTCCTTCCTTTTTTAAACACGGGTGACGCTGCAGTGTCGGTGCGGAGTTCGGAGCCAAATAAACAGCCCGGCGCACCCCCACCCCGATCGCCTTACAGAGCCTGGGGCAGAGCCCAGCGCCGAATTTAGACCCTTATCTATTGTCAGCCTGCGCTGTCGCCGCTGCTCTGCCAGGGGGGGTTGCCCCGGACCCCCTTGTTGCTTCTGACACAGATCCTCGCTGTGAGTTTGCCTCTTGTTTTTCCCTCTCCTTTGTGTTCGTGGTAAAGCACCGAAGTGCCCGTAAATCAGGACCCGTTGCTTTTTCTCGAGGGCTGCGTGGGCAGGGAGGGAGAGGGAGGTCTGGGTGATGGGGGGGCTCCCCTGCTGGAGAGAGGGGGAAACTGAGGCACGGAGGAGGGGAGACAAGGCTCGCCGACGGGGAGTGGGTGAGCCGGGATTTCCTCCTCTTAAAATCAAAACAAACAGAGACGAGGAAGGAAAAGGCAGCAGGCGTGGGCTCAGATGCAGGATCGGTGCCTGTCCCGGGGGATAAATCCCTTCGGGAAGCTCGCGCTCACGAGTCCCCTGTGGCAGGGACGATTCCAGGGGTCGGGTGGAGGTGCCACAGCCGGCGCGGTGCTGCGGCCGGAGCTCTGCTGCGCCGGGACGGGGCCGGCAGTTGGAAGTGGATGTCCCAGCCCGGATCTGCGAAAGCAAACAGGAAGGCGAGTGGGGAGCAGCTGCCGTGTTCACTTGGAGGTTATTTATTGTGGTTCCTCTGAGGTTGGTGCCGGGGGCTTTTAACGCCCTCCTGCTCAGTGCCGGATCCTCTTGGCCGGGGCTGGAATGCCCCGGTGCGGCGGGAGCTCACGGCCACACCGGCCACACCGGAGGTGAGCCGGGTACCACGCACCGGGCATCGGGCAGCGGCAGGAGTGTCACACTGGGGCTCTCTCTCCAGTTCCTTCTCCTCCCTTGACTATTTCTTAAACGCTCAGTTTGCTCTAGAGCCCAGCCTGGCCCGGGTGGAGGTGGTGGGGATGAATGTGATGGGGCTGGGACCAGTGGTGGGCTTGGCTCATCCTAGAAAACGCTTTCTCTGTTTGATTTTTTCCCAGGGTTTTTTGTGCTGTTGCTGCTTTGGGGTGAGAGTTAATAATACTGATAAACTTCTTATCCATATCTGTGAAAATAGAGGTGTGGAGCCTGAAGGAAGGGGGTCAGCATTCTTCAGAAATGCTTTTAGTGTTTCCCTCCCAAGAGGGAGGGAAAAGTGTTCCCTTCCCATGTGTGCACTGCCCTGGCTCTGATGCTCATGGATGCCTTGAATACAACCAGGGCCAGAGGATAAACTGTGCACTTCAGGCTAAACACAACCCTTTACCCATCACTGGGGGTGGATGAGGCGGGTTCTCCCCTCTGCTTGACTCGGGGGAACTTGTCACAGGGGGGTCCCTGTTGTTGCAGGAGCTACTACAGGGTCCTTGAACCTACTACAGGGTTTTGGAACCCAGCAGCTGCCCACAATACTGCCCTGGGCTGCAGAGCCCTTTCCTCCTCCTCTTCTGGGCAAACAACCCTTTAGGGCAATTATTTATTGACACATTTTTACATCCCCACCCTGCAGCAAAAATTTTGACTGAAATATTTTCATTTCTACCTGCAAACTTGTGCCTCACTTTTTGTCTCACCCCCTTTGCATAAGAAACTGCCTTATTTGGGTTTTTTCCCCCCAGTATTTACCCTTTTCCAAGAGGGATCCTGACTGGTGTTTATCCATGACACTCCTGCACTCGTGATGGCTCTGCCCTTGGGATACATCTCCTTTGTGATGCAGGAGCATCCCAGTGGCTTTGCTGCCATCCCCCACAGTCCATCTGGGACCCACGACCAAGCCATTGGCCTCAGCCGTAGCCGTGTACCAGTGGTGCTCCAGTGTGGGACTGTGGACTGTGCCAGACCTGGGTGCTTCTGGAAGGTGCCAAATCCTGGCATTTTCAGCAGTGGCTGGGCATCCCCACTGCTCTCCTGACCATTTCCCCCATGGTTTGCTGGGATGTTCTTGAGGTGCACACGGGCAGCGTCCACACCCCCAAAGCACAAGGCTGGCCAAAATCACCACCCCTCTGGCACTTGTCTTTTGGTGCAGCTGCAGAGAAGGGTTTGGCTTGTTGGGGACCTTTCATCCACCTAAGTCCTCCTTGCGGAAACACAGGCTTTGGGGCTAAAAAATCTCCTTTTAAAACAGAATGCTTTTCCCCGCTGTTCCTGGATGTTGTGTGCTGGGATGGGCTCTGGATGAATCCGTCTCTCTCTAGTGGGAACCATCACCCAGTGGGTCTGTCAGTGGCTGCCATGGGGCTGGCAGACGTCGTGGCTTCGCTGTGCTGGCCTGGCCGCTGCCAGGGAGCAGAAGGACAGGATTTGTGCACCTCGGCCTAGAATGTGTGTCCTGTGAGTGAGCAGCAACAGCTGAGAGCCAGCTGTCCTGATGGATTTCGGCTGCCTGAGGAGCCGGAGCCGGATCCTCACCCCTCCGGCTTGCTGGCATGCGGCTCGGGATGCATGTGGGTGCAAGCTGTGTCTGAGCTGGGGAGCGGGGCCGGATCCTGTCCTGGCTGACAGCAAAGCCTTTGGGCGCAGTGGGCATCCCCTGGTCCCAGCAGCCAAGGGTCATTCTGAGGACAAGGGGCCCTGATCTGGTTTGTGCCCTCCTCCCTGCCCTGGCCTTGGCTGCAGCAGCTCTGGGCACCCCGGGTTGCTCCAGTGCCTGGGCTCTGGATCAGGAGTGCTGGTGGTGGCTGATGTTATTTGTGTGCAGGGAGACACCATGTTTTCAAGGCAGTGCAGGGGAAGAGGAAGTTAAACCTGTTTTTGCCATGGGGCATCTTGTCCTGGTTCCTCCTGTTTGCTCAGAGTGAGTTCAGTTTGGGTTTGGTGGCAGCCGGACTGCAGTCCGTGGGCATCGGTGGCTCCTCCTCTCACATTTGGGCTGTAGATCTTGGAGCCAAGTGACAGCTCCTCATGCCCAGGGCCTTGAACCCAAATAACCTAGTGCTGGGTTTGGGCCTTTGTTTCCTTTATTCACTGAAATAGCACTGTCTGGTGGTGAGCTCCTGGGTGTTGGATGGCTGTGCACTCTGAGTATGATCCTGTGGCTACAGTAGGGTTTTGGGAATGTGTAAAGATGGATCAGCATGTCCACCTCTGGGAAAAGCAGATAGCTAGGATGACAATTTTTGTGGGTTTGTTTCCAGGCTGGAAGTGCCAGGGACAGGTTGGAGCTGTGATGGTTGAGTCTGAGCACTGGCATGGAGGCAGAAGCCTGGTCTTGCCCATTCCTGGTGGTGTTGGCCAGATCTTTCCCATCTATCACTCCAAGGGACTCTGGTGAGCTCTGCTGCAGCATCACCCTCCCAGTGATCAGCATTGCTGTATTGCTGACAAATTAAGCTCTTTTTCTTCTTATCCTTCTCATGGTCAAGTGAAGCTGGTAACCACCACCTCCTTCCCCAGTGATGGGAAGCTCCTGGCTTCTTCACCAGCTCCTCCACACCCCAGATGAGTTATGGACTCTGCAGCCCCCGAAGAACCTGGTGCTCCCTGCCCAGGAGCTCAAGACGTGTAAACCCTGATGGAGAGCCTGGGATGGGGCCATGCAGGAGCAATATCTGCTTCTCTGTTGCCTCCATGTCTTTGGACCTGACGGAAGTGACAGTTGCCTTGGGCATGGATGCAGTCAGCAGTCACTGGATGCAAATAAAATCAGCAGCCCCGTGACTTTGGGCATCTCAGCTGTTACTCACCAGTGCTTGGGGGTGAAAAACCAACAAAGAAGTGGTTTTGGGAGGCCAGTTTGAAAGATCTTGGTGGCCTTGGGAAAGGACTGCGTCTTTGGGAGCAGCGCTGCCGAGGTCATGGACTGGGAGGGAGAACTGTGTTAGAGGGCTGAGCTCTGAGCTGGCAGCTGTGGGCCTCTGTCCTCTCAACAGCCCTGGCTCCCACGCTGAGCCTGCACTGGGCTTTGGGTGCTGAAGGATCTGCAAAGCTGCTCTGGGATACCCCTTCCTGGTTGGGGACAGGGCACGGGGTCCCTGAAAGTGGGGCTGGGCTGGGGATGGAGATGAAGACAGGCTGAGAAAGCTGGGGCTGTTCAACCTGGAGAAGGAAAGGCTCTAGGGGGACCTTAAAGCCCCTTCCAGTACCTAAAGGGGCTCCAAGAGAGCTGGAGAGGGACTTTGGACAAGGGCCTGGACAAGGGCCTGGAGCGACAGGACAAGGGGGAATGGCTTCCTACTGCTGGAGGGCAGGGTGAGATGGGATATTGGGACGAAATTCTTGGCTGTGAGGGTGGGGAGGCCCTGGCACAGGTTGCCCAGAGAAGCTGTGGCTGCCCCATCCCTGGAAGTGTTCAAGGCCAGGTTGGACGGAGCTTGGAGCACCCTGGTGTAGTGGAAGGTGTCTCTGCCTTGTGGCAGGGAAGTTGGAACTAGATGAGCTTTAAGGTCCCTTCCCACCCAAACGATTCTAGGATTCCATGATTTGTGCCACACTGCTCTTGGGCAAAAGGAAGGTGACAGCAGGATGCTCCAGGCTGGCTGCAGAGGACACGTTCCCCAGTCCCTGTGCCATTGACATGGGAGGGAAGAGCAGTGTTTCCTCTGGGACAGTTTCACTCTGCCGTGTCCCACGGGGCTGCCGTGGATTTCCATTGATCTTGTGGATGGCCCGGAGCAACAGTCAGGTCTCATGGAATTTCCCCTGGGTAAAACCCACCATGAGAGAGAGTTGTCCCCTCTGCTGCTGGGGAAAATCCTGTCCCCTTCACGGAGAGCCCCTAAATTCCCTGCAGGGAGGGTTTTGCCCTGATGCTGCTGAGCTGCCCTTGGGAGCCTCACTGGGCCACAGTGGTGGGATCCTGCCCCCCCATTGTGTGAGCTGAAGGCAGTGGTTGTCCCTCTTTGGCCTGTTGTGTTTTGGGACTCACAAGTCATTGATGTCCTTGGTGACCATAGTGGTGATGGTGACCACTGTGAAGGTGCTGGCAGCAGGATCCTTGCTGGGCTGCACCGGGGCATGGTGCACCCTTGGGATAGGGGTGGTGTTGGGGATGTGGGGAGCCTTGGCTGCCCCCACCCCCCCAGGTTTGCATCTTGCCATACTGTTCATTGACAGAGAAAAGCCCTCAAAGTGAGACATTGCTGCCATTGGGCACTGAGGTTTTTCCTGGGCTCAAACGCCTCCACCCCAGAGGGGGAGGCAGCTCTGTGAGCAGCAGAACTGGGTGGCCCCAAAAACTGTAGCCACATCCACCCTCTCAATCCCTTCCCTTTCCTCCCCGTGGCCTCAGCACCAGCAAAGTCCCCTCTGTGGGGCTGGTTTGGGGTGGAGAGCTGCTCCTGCTCTGCACCGGTGCGGGGACAGCTGTGACGGCCTCCAGATTTACAAGCGCAGGATCCGACCCCGAATTCAGCTCCCTCTCCTTCTCGCTCTTTTTTTTTAATGAGTCAACCTCTCATCTGTCATATTAAACCTCCTCATTACCAGGTATCTAAATTTTGCTCTGACAATAGTGACAGGGGAAGCTGCGATCTCATTGCCACGGCGCGGGGCTCCGGGGAGCTGGCAGGTGGTTATTTCATGCCCTGCAGGGAGCCGTGGGGGTGGGCGACGGAGCCGGATAATGGGCTCTCGCTTCCCATCATTTAGAAAACCCTACTTAGTGCAGAGGGGAAAATTACCCCCGGTCTCCAGCTCTGGAGCTGATTATGGATAGAGGACATGGGGGAATGGGAACGGTTTTTGGAGGGTCCGGCTGCTCCTCCCTGGGGGCCGAGGGTGGGTGGGGATGAGGGTGGATGGGGATGGAGGGTGGATGGGCATGGGGGGTGGATGGGCATGGAGATGACAGGGCTGCCCTGTGCAAGCGGTTGATCCCAGCCGGGGAAGGGGATGCTGTGCCCATATGGGGGTGCCCCAGCCTGCTGTGCACACCCAGGGAAGCCACTGAGCCACCTTGGAGACCAGAGCCAGGCTCGGGGGGATGAGTGACCCCTGCTGTGAGGATGCCACTGCTAAGGTCTCTGCTCAGGGTCATAGGACTTTTCTGGCAGCTGCATCAGCCTTTGGTTGCCGTTCCCAGGGTGCTTTAAAGGTCACTTTAGCAAGGGGCTGTCCGAGCCCTCCATTTTGACACTGAGCCTTGCAGCAGCTTGTCCCTGCTGATCTCTCCCTGCAGCATCTCCCTCCAGGAGAGAGGACCAGCTGCCACCCTGGAAAGCCACGTGGCATGAGGGGCTGCAAGTCCCTGCTTGTCCTGGTCCTGCGGGCTCTTCCTCTTGCAGGCCGTGTCCTCACCTTGGCATGGGGTGACAGTGGTTCCCTGGTTGACTTTTGGCCAAGCAGGGCCATGAGTTTGCCAGTGACCTTGCCCAGGGCTCCTGCCCAGCCTCCCTTTCCCGTGTCCCCTCCAGCCTCTGCTGGCTCTGGTCACGCTGGTGGTGCAGGGAAGGTCACCGGCTGTCCCTGCTGCCACCCAGCCTTTGCAGAACACATCCCCAGCCTGGACGTGCTCCTGGTGTGGTGGATGTGATGGCAACCCTGTGGTGTGGGATGAAACTAAGGGATTTGGGGTGCAGGGGATCAGGGTGGCTGGTTTGGGTGCTGCCTCCAGTCCTTGCTGGTGCTGACACCCGTGTCTGTGGGTGTTGTTCGGGTCCACACTGGCACACGAGCTGCAGGGGAAGAGAAGATCAACCCTGGTTTAATAATTTCCCCAAAATCCTTTCTTTCACCTGCCCTTGCACAGCAAATGCTGGTTCTCCAGCATCGTGTCAGGGCTGTGCTGTTCCCCAGCCTCTGCCGGGCTTGGCACCGCGCGAGGTTTTGTTACAGCTCAGCAGAGCTGATTGCGTGGTTGGCATCTGCTTTTCTCCAGAGAGCGCCTGAATCTGGGTCAGGAATATATGTGTCTTTTTCAAATTCCTTGGGGGCCTGACTGGATCCAGCCTCGCTCCTGCTCCCCTCAGCTCCCAAGGTTTGTACCTGCAGCTGCCGGGACCGATCCTGTGCAGGCAGGAGGAGCCGAGTTTGGTGCCCATCCCAGGGAAATCAGGGCCCTGCAGCGGGTGTGAGGTGTGCAGGAGGAGCTCTGCTTTGGCACCTGCCAGGCAAGCGGGATTTAGCCCCAGGGAGGGTCAAGCAGCCGCATTTCCGAGCGGGAGGTTTGCTCTGGAGCCCCGTTTCGGCCGCCTTCCTCTCCCCTCCCCCTGCCTGCATCTGGAGGCTCGACACAGGAACCCAGATAGCATCATCCTGAAACCAGAATAGAAGCCTTGGAGGAGACTTGAGCATGTTTGTGCGGTTTTGATCTCGGTTTGTAGATAAAGAGGTGCTAAACAATGCTAAGCTGCCGAGTTGGAGTCCCTCACGGTGTGTGCAGCGGGGCTGGGGAGCACTGCCTGCTGCCCTGCTGAGGATGTCCCAGGCAGGTACCGCATTCCTCCGTGGTGCCACATCCCTCTGTGGTGCCGGGGCTGCTTCTGCCAGCGCTGCCCCCCATCCCGCAGCAAAGCTCGGGTCCATCACCGGGGTGATGGCTGGCACCACGCCGGTGCCTTTGCTGGAGAGGAAGACCAACATTAACATGGGTACAGGCACTGCATTTTAGGGAAGAAGGCTTTTCCCCCTCTGCAGAGGAGAAGGAAGTCGGTCCTGCAGATCCAGAAACCACTAAGAAGGAAACTAAAAGTCCTTGGTGTCAGCATGGAGGATATGTTAAAAAAACAACAATTAACTCACAAAAGGCAGTGAGAAAGGAAACAGGAAGGCAAGAACTGCAGTTAAACAGGCGGGTTCAAGAGGTGACTTGAGCTAAATCCTCATCCTTAAGGGAAGGGCTCCAGCCCTGGTTGTGGGTGGGGAAGTGACTCCGTCGGTCTGTGCCGGTGCAGGACTCGGTATCCTCGAGCCGAGGCTTTGAGACCACGGCTGTGGGTGCTGCTTTATTTGCAACTGCTTTTATGGCTCTTTGCAGCGGGTGGGGAGTCAGAGCTGTGCCGGGGACTGCCGGGGCAGTGCGGCCACACTGCACCTCAGCTCAGCCGCTCCTCCTGGCGAAAGCTGCAGGGTTGTGGCGGGGAGCAGTGCAGCAGGGCAGGGGGGCTGCTCTTACCACCACTTAGGTATCATTGCCACCTCGAGAGCATCACCACTCCCTCCCTCTGCTCGGCCCTTTCTCCCACACTCCTGCACAGGGTGGTGAAGGGCTTGGCGGTGGCTCGGCGTGGTGGGTGTAAACCACTTCCCATGGCAGGCCGAGCTGGTTTGCAGCACAGAAATCCGGCACTGTCATGGGCTCATCCCCACAGCATGGGCAGCAGATGAGGGGAGGATTCTGCCCCTCTGCTCTGCTCTGGTGAGACCCCACTGCAGTGCTACCTCCAGTCCTCCAGCACAGGGAGAACATGGAGATGCTGGAGTGAGTCCAGAGGAGGCCTTGGAGATCCCCTGAGGGCTGGAGCCCCTCTGCTCTGCAGAGCTGGGGTTGTTCAGCCTGGAGAAGAGTCCTGTGAGACCTGAGAGCCCCTTCCAGTGCCTAAAGGGTTCTAAGAGAGCTGGAGAGGGACCTTGGACAAGGGCCTAGAGTGACAGGAGAAGAGGAAACAGCTTCCCACTGCCAGAGGGCAGGGTTAGATGGGATATTGGGACAAAATTCTTGGCTGTGAAGGTGGTGAGGCCCTGGCCCAGGTTGCCCAGAGAAGCTGTGGCTGCCCCTGTATCAAGTGTTCAAGGCCAGGTTGGATGGGGCTTTGAGCAATCTGGTGTAGTGGAAGGTGTCCCTGCCCATGGCAAGGGAGTAGGACGAGATGAGCTTTAAGGTCCTGTCCAACCCAAACTATTCTACAGTTCTGTAACACCCTGCACCTCATACCCCACTGCTTGTGTGCTGAAGCTCTCCTGCAATGACCCTCCCATGGAGATGATGCAAGATGGGGACATGTTACTGCAGTAATTTCTGTATGGGAATAAACCCTGAGGCCCCCCAGAATGTGTTGGTCCTACTGGGCTGGGGTCAGTGAATTCAGTCCTGTTGGGTGCCCTGTCCCTTGGGGGTGGGTACCCAGTGGGGAGGACCCGTAACTCTCAGCCAGCCCTTTGACTTGATGGAGCCAAGTAAGGACAAACCCATCTTTGGGAGAATTCCTGCAAATCCTGGGTAAAAGGCGGGTTGGTCCTACAGTGACAGCATTGGGTGCCTGGGCAGAGCAGGTGCTGGGTTGGGCTGTGCTCTGCCTGTCACCTGCATTTCTCCCTCCAAACTGGGGCTTTCTGTGCCATGATCAAACATCCTCCCATTCACCTCATCCATCAGATGAGCTGCATCTTCACAGGGCGGTGTTTTATTTCTTTCCCTTTTCCATCCTTTCTTTACCCAAGCTCCAACTGTCCTTTGAAGCTGCTTTTGCAGGTTTCCTCACAGCCAAGGACGTCCCCATGGAGCCAGCCCTGGTTTGGGGATGGAGGTGGGGGAAACATCCCTTGAACACTGGTTGAACCCATCCCAGTTTTGCTGTCACCCGTGTCACTGGCTCTGCCGTGTGTTTCTGCACAGGCACGAGTGGATTGGGGACCGTGGTGCCACACGCCGGGAAAAACAAAGAGCTCCAAAGGCAAATACATTTTTGGAAAGGATGCGTTTATTTGCCTTTATTTATCTTCCTAAAGCTTTTGGATTCATCTTTTTGATCTTCCCCCTGCAGCTGCACGGCCAAGGTTTGGTTTATCTCAGCTGACATTGTGCTGAGAGCACACGGCTTTGCAAGGCGGGTGCTAAGGAAGGGCAGCTGAATTCCTTTGCCCTCGAGAGGGGCGGTGTGTTGTGCTAACTTTAGTAAGGAGCAACTAAAAAGGGATGCAATAAAAGTATATTAAAAATAGCAAATGGCCATAGAAAGTGGATGTGAGACTTTGAGTGTCCCTGCTCAGAAACGTGGGGCTGTTCGGGAGGAATGGAAAAGTGACAAATTGCAGAGTGGTGCAGAGCACCCCACTGCTCGTGCAAAGCCAAGGTGGAGCCACTTAGAAATAGGTAGAATAGATCAGAAATACGTAGGTAAAAAAATACAGAAATAGAGACTTGGAAGAGTTTTCAGCTCCCCTGTGTCCCCAGCTCTAAGAGCTGGGGATCCAGCCCCCCAAATTCCATGTTTTGTAAAAACATCTCCCAGCTGAGATTCCTCTTTGCTTTTTCTTTCTTCCCCCATTTGCAAAATGCTAACTCTGCTCCCTCGCCCGTCTCTCCAATTTGGAGCAATTTACTGGGAGCCGGGGATGAATTACTCAGCACAGAGTTAACCAGCACCTGCTCGGAGTTAATTGGCATGTGTGCTAATTGCTGTGATAGTCACACTTGTGCGAGCGCGGAGCGGGGGGTGGAGGGCGGGGGGGATGTGAGGGCGCTGGCGGCTCCCTCTCTCCCGGCTGCCTCTCTCCCGGCTCCCTCTCTCCCAGCGCTTCCCGCTGCCTCCCCGGGGCGATGCTGAGTTCCCTGATCCTTGCCGAGATTCCCTGGGGCGGAAGAGGGACAGGGTGGCTTTTCGCCGGTGCAGTGCCCGTGGTTTGCTTTACAGCAGGTTTATAGGTCCCTTTCGATGCCCTTGGACCTTCCTTGCCAGGGTGTAGCGTTTTCCTTGGAAAACCAGGCTCAGGAGAAAGAAGCTGCTGTTTGAGAAAGATGATGTTTTAATGACTGGGGTTATTGTGTTGAATAAAATCACCTGAGACCTCAAAGATTGAAAGTTATTTAGGAGCTCAACTCCTTGTAACAATCCTGTGCTTTGGGTGCTTCTCTATATCCACATTCAGGTGCTTAAATTCCACCTGATCACGGAGGGGAGGAGATGGGTGATCCTGATGCCTCGGGTTGGGCAATGGGGGACAGAGCGGTTTGCTGGTGAAGGAGAGGGAGCTCCAGGGGCAAAAGGGGTGCTCCTGGGTTGGGGCTGGGCTGGTAGTGGCAGTGCTGACATGGGGGGCAGGAGGAACAAAGGCAGCTCTCCAGGTTTCTTGTGCTTCCAGGTGCTGATCAGAAACTCGAGGCTGTGGTTGGACTTTCTGAAACAGCCACCTGGGCAGGAAACGTGAAAATACCTGGGTTTAAAAATATGGTGGGGAAAAAACCCAACCTAAAAACAAATAAACCCACCCCCAAACCCCAATTCCAGCACCAGGAGCATAAAGAGAAAAGGGAGGAGTTTGAAATCCCCTCTGTTGGGGGCATTTGGAGGGCAGCAAACATACCTTGCTCTTCTCCATCCCTCCTCTTCATCCCATCTGATGGTTGCCCTTGCAATGGGGTGTTTTCCTTCCTGTATAGGGGAGAGGGATCAAGAGCATCACATGGCAGCTCCTGTTCTCCCCATGATGATGACCTGTTAAATTGCCTTTTTCCTGTGGAGAACTTTACCCCGTGGCATGAGCAAACCCCGAGGCTGGGACAGTGGTCCCCATCTAGCTGAGGTGCTGAGGATGCAGGATTTGGGATTCAGAGCAGCAGGAGGAATCTGGTTTGGTGGTTGAAAAATGGGATTTGAATTGAAACACTTGGGGTTTATTTGTGGCCCAGGGAGGGGAATGTGGTTTGAATCCCACTGCTCCCATGCAAGAAGTGTCGGCTCGTGCAGAGGTCAGGGCAGGCAGGAGCAGCACTGGGATCTTCTCATCCCTGCAAATATCCCATCTCTTTTCGAGCACTGTGGAGCTTTTGGCTGCAATACCATCCTGTGAACAAGTCCCACAACGAAATTGTGTTAAAATATGTTTCCTTTCACTCAGTTTAAATTTACTGCCCGTTGTTCTCCAGTGTTTACTGTTGCTTCTGGAGAGTTGTTCCTCTCTGGTTTGGACAGTAAATTCGCCGTCTTTCAGAGGGTTTCTCTGTCCAAGAGCTGCAGCACACGGAAAGAATTAGCATCTTGCCCTGGGTCCGGATGCGGAGCTGTTGCTACTTTGTGCTGCTGCTGCTGGTTTTGAAGATGCTGAAGGTGAATATTTTTCAGCCAGTTTAAAGAAATGGCAGCTCCGAAGGGAAAAGTGGCAAAGCAAACCCGGCAGAAAGTTCCTCCTCTGCCAAAGCTTCTCTGTGCATGCAAAATGCTCACCTTGGCCCTGAGCCTTGGGCTGTGGACTCTGTCCCGTGTGGCCTCACGGTGAGGGAAACACCGAGAGGACACTCCAGGTGGATGAAACAAAAGTCCTCATTTTCCTTTTGGCTCTTCCCATATCACCGACCTCTGAGGGATAATCTTGTGGCAGCCCAGCACCTGCATTCCCTGCTTGCTAATGCCAGCCAGGGCAGTGGTGCTCTGGGACCAGTGATGCTCTGGAACTGGGAATGCTCTGGAACTGGTGATGCTCTGCAACTGGTGATGCTCTGGGTCCAGCAGTTCTCTGGAACTGGTGATGCTCTGCAACTGGTGATGCTCTGGGTCCAGCAGTTCTCTGGAACTGGTGATGCTGTGGGACTGGTGATGCTCTGGGTCCAGCAGTGCTCTGGAACTGGTGATGCTCTGGAACTGGTGATGCTGTGGGACTGGTGATGCTCTGGGTCCAGTGATGCTCTGGAACTGGGAATGCTCTGGAACTGGTGATGCTTTGGGATCGATGATGCTCTGGGACTAGCAGTACTCTGGGACCTCTATTTTTGAGGCTGCCCAGAGAGGGCCAGGGAGCAGCAGGTGAAGGACATCCCCTGGCACTGGCTCAGTGACCCCATGGTGACAGTGCTCCTCACAGCTGGACAGTCCCTGCCATTTGCTGCTGGGAGGGAAACACTCACCAATTTTGGGAAATAATGATCCAAGCAGCAAATGCCATCCCTGTATGGTCTGTCCTTGCAAAGAGTCTTCCAGGTGGGATTTACAAGGGGAAAAAAAAGCAGGTTTTGCTGCTCTTTGTCTCTCTGGTCTTCTTCCTGTGCTTCCTCTTGCTCATCCTCCCTGAAGGGCAAATGGTGGATTTTGGGGGTGGGGGGAAAAAAGTCTCCCCATTCTCCTCTGGGCTGCTTAAACCTGCACTGAAACCACAGAACACGATGCATGATGAATAATTTTACAAAAAAAAAAAAGATTAAGGGACTCACACGACTCAATGAACCCCAAAAACAAGTGTGAGACCATCAGGGATTGTTTGTTGTTGAAACATGGTCTGATGAGAGGGCCAAGGATGGGACCAAGGTCTCAGGGGGCCTTCAGTGGGGCCTGAGGGGACTCTAGGGTGGGAGAGGAGCAGGAGGAGCTCAGTCAGGGTTGGCTGTGGCTGCTGTGGTGAATTTGGGATGAAGGGATGGAAGAAAAAGTGGTGGTTTTTTTCATGCTTTTTGTAACAAGACCAAGAGCTGGGGACTGCCAAGTCGAGGCAGATAGGAAGCTATTTTGGGACTGGCTTTTCCCTCTGCCCGGGTCTTGGCACAGGGCACCTCGCCTTAAATGCAATGTTATCACTGCTGTTATCCAGCTCGGAGAGAACCCAGAGAAAAACATACCTGTGGAAAATGAACTGGCTGAAGTTCCCTCTTTGTTCCCCTCACTGCACTGCAGCACACGCTGAGAAATGGGGGTGAAAGGGGGTTGGGAGGCTGTGTCAGGAGGTGCCCTGGTGCATCTGGATAGAGCCTCTGGCATCAGGGGATGCAGGTGCCCAGGGGGGCTGAGTCCCTGCCCTGTGATCTGCTGTGGGGTCCCAGAGTGAGGCTGTGGAAGGAGCCATGTGGATGCTCTGGGACTGTGGACTCACCCCTTTGGGAGAGCGTAGGGCACAAGATACCCCCGAGTCAATCTACACACCCCCTGGATCAATGGAAACATCCAGTGTCTGGCTGTGGCTGAGCTCAGTGGAAGGCCAGGCTGTCTCAGCTGCCTTCAGTCTTCCTTTCTCATAAGAATTAGGTTTCTGTGCCTGGTTATAAGGTTTTTTTTTAAGTAATCAAATAAAGACATTTTAAAATTCCAAATTGAAGATTAGTGCAGAAATTGGAGACGGATTTAAATTGCCCAAGCTAATCACCAGCCACTCGACTACTTATGACTTTATTAAGAGAAAAAAAAAGTCTGGAGTGTCACGGAGGAATAATGATTCACGGGCGCGTTGCTGCCGTCTCCTCCTCCTCCTGAGCGTCGCTGTGCCCGGCCCACACGTGTCCCACAGGTGCTCTTGGGCTGCATCCTTGGGGTTCTTCAAGACCAGGTTGGATAAATCCCTCTGCAGCCTTTCTGGCCCCAGAGCTGAATGGGAGGAAGGACCAGAGACCCCCATGGCCTGGGAGCGGGATCCGCAGTGGCGGAGGGAGGATGCTGGGAGGGCGCTGGGTCCTGGATGCGGTTTGGGAACAGACTGGCTCACTCCTGTCTCTCTCCTTGTGCAGGTTTCTGAGCAGCTGCTGACGGCTCAGCCCCGCTGGATCCGGCTGCACACGAGGGTACCATGAACTGAGCACAGAGACACCCAAAACTCTCTTTTTTTTTTTTTTTTTTTTTTTTTTGGCTTTTTTTGGGGTTGTTTCCCGCCCGCGAAAAAAGCCCCTCGACGCTCTTTAATGAAAGCGTTTTGAAGCGGTTACTTCTCCCCTCCCCTGAGCCGAAGTCGCCCCGGGTGTGGTGAGGATTTCCGGAGAAGATGGGGAGAAAAAAGATCCAGATCCAGCGGATCACGGACGAGCGCAATCGGCAGGTCGGTGCTGCCCCCTCCTCGCCCCTTCTCCTCCTCTCCCGTTGGGGATTTTAAGGGTTCTGTTTCAAAATGACCCGTTGCCATCCCATTTCGGGCCACTGGTGCTGGTTTTTTCCCAACCTGTAAAATCAGCAGATGGGTGGGACTCGGCGCCGGGGCGGGATCCAGGCAGATCCCAGACCCAGGCGCTGCTCCTCGCCTTGGAGCTCCTCACGCCGTTTCCATCTAAGTGCTTTTCCAGAAGAAAGTATCTTCTCCACTTAGTTAGTTCCCCTTTTTTTTTTTTTTTTTTTGTCTTGCAGAAAATATATTTCAGTTGACATTTTCCATGTGGTTTTTCCAATAAAAAACAGCCACAACAAGTATCCATTTTGCTGAACGCAAACAACCCAAATTATTCCTTTTTTTTTTTTTCTCAATTGAAAACTTACATGGCTCTGGGGTTTTTTTCCTTGGGCTGTGTTGAAGCCAAGCCCGAGACACACACGCATGTGCATGTGTGCAGGAATGCATTTGTGTATCTCAGAGGGAAAAAAAAAAAAATCAGGCTTTTCCTAAATTTCCATGTTCCTTGAGCTGGAGCAATGGAGCAGCAGCTCTTTGCTGGCCCAGGTTTGCTCTGGGATGACTCCATTGGTGTATTCCCCATAACCACAAGACTTCCAGGCAGGTCCCTTTGCTTCCTGTGCTCCTGGAGTTTGGCTAAGCAGGTCCAAGCCTCTGCCCTTAGTCCAGCAAGCTCCACACCCCAGAGTGGTCTGCCACACTTCTTTCCTGATGCTTTTATTACATAAAAACTGGAAAAAAACCCAGCAAAAAATGTGTGGATATATTCCTAATGCTTAGAGAGTGGCAAAGAAGAGAATTGGATGAACCAGTTTATTGCTCCGCAGCAGAACAATAGGAAATGGCAGGTTTTCCTCATTACAGCTTCATTTGGTGGTGGGGGCTGGGATGAGCATCAGATGGGTTTTGCTGATGTCCCAGTTGCTCCTGGGGCTGTTTGTGTCCATAATGAAGAGGAAACTGGGCCTTAGGGGTTATTGAAGAAGCCAGGCTGTATTTTATGGGGCAGCACTGGGGAGGGGAGCGAGGGATCCACAGCGACTGGAGCCCTGTGGGAAGTTCAAGCAAATGGAAAATATTTGGTAGTGCTGGAGGGGGGTGGCACAGCCTGGCCCTGCTGGATAAGGCTTGGGGAAAGGAAAAAAGGCACTTCTCTGCCAGAGGCAACAGTTGAGGTGGTGGGGCTGTTTTGGGGGGTCTTGCTGCACCAAGTGGGATTTGGCAGCAGGAGTTGCTCTGCCCGGCCGGGTGCTGTGGCTTTAGCATGTCTCCCATGTCAGGTGTTCTCCCCAAAGCCCAGCTCCCTGGGCTGGGGGACGTTGGTTTTCCCCTGGCAGCAGCTGCAGCCCTGGCTGGGCTGGTTCTTCCAAAACCCAGTATGGGAGCACTGCTCCCCACCCCAGCACCGCACGTCTCGCTTTGCTTCCCAAAAACCCAGCCCTGTTCAAGTTGGGTGTCAGCAAAGCTGCAGCTGTTTAATTGGTCATCAGTGCAGCTTTGCAATCAGTTACTTTCGCTGCTCCCTTTCTTTGGGAAACAAGGGCACACCAGGAAGGTGGGACATTTTGTGAAGGGCTGCTCCAGGCAGTGGGTTGCTGATCTGCTCCATCCACCACAGTGGGAGCTGTAAAGGGGGTGAGAACCCTCCTGTTCCACACTGTACATGAGCAATGCCAGGATCTGCTCCCCGGAGTCCGAAGTGTCCCCTCTTGCTTCATCTCATGGAATCATGGAATGGTTTGGGTTGGAAGGGACCTTAAAGACTGTTTTGTCCCACACCCCTGCCATGGCCAGAGACACCTTCCACTAAACCAAGGTGCTCCAAGCCCAATCCAACCTGGCCTTGAACACTTCCAGGGATGGGGCAGCCACAGCTTCCCTGGGCAACCTGTGCTAGGGGCCTCCCCACCCTCACAGGGAAGGACTTCTCCCTTAACATCCCGCCTAAATCTCCCCTTCGTCATTTTAGAACCATCCCCCCCTTGTCCCATCAATGTCTGCCCATGTGAAAAGTCCCTCTCCAGCTCTTTGATAAGCCGAAAGGCCGCAGTGAGGTCTCCCTGGAGCCGCCTCTTCCTTCTCGCTCCCCTTCCCTCCCTCTCCGGCTGTTACTGCGGATCAGCGATGAGGGGCGTCCGTCCGTGCGTTCCTCCGTGGCCGTGGGCTAAGCTGGCTTAAACCCAGTGTCTGGGAGCATCCTCAGCCCACCCCTGCCTGCAGGGCAGCCCCGTGGGGGGCACGCCGGGCTCTCCGGTGCCGCACCCCGGCACTGATGAATTATGGATGGGGCTTTGTGCCGAGCTTTGAGCTGCTGCTGGAAATGCAGGGCTGGCAGCTCCGTGCACGGTGTGCCCGGATGGCTCCCATGGCACCTGTCGGGAGAGGGAGGGGTGGGGAATGGGAGTAGTGCAGGGATTTGCTGGAGAATGGCTGTGGAGGCAGAGCCGCTCTCGACACCTGCGGTTCCGCTCGTGCTGCCGAGGATTTCATCCCTAACTGTAGTTTGGGGGCTGCTGAGGCATCATGAACCTCAGGAAGAGTCCAGGCTGAACAGGGGCTCTCCAGAGCCTTCACTGTGAGGTGAAGCTCTTCCCTTGCATCTCACACCAAGCCTGCGGCATCAGCAAATCTGCCCCTGCTCATGTCCCACGTTCTGCCTTTGATGGGGGCACAGACCACAAACCCACATGGAGGCTCCAACAGCACATGGAGTTGCTGAAGCGGGTCCAGAGGACGCCACGGAGATGCTCTGAAGGCTGGAGCACCTCTGCTCTGGAGACAGGCTGGAGCAGCTGGGATTGTTCAGCCTGGAGCAGAGAAGGCTCTGTGGAGACCTTAGAGTGCCTTCCAGTGCCTGAAGTGGCTCCAGTAGAGCTGGAGAGGGACTTTGGACAAGGTCCTAGAGAGACAGGACAAGGGGGGGATGGTTTTAAACTGAAAAGGGTGAGAATTTAGGTTGGATATTAGGAGGAAATTCTTCTGTGTGAGGGTGTTGAGGCCCTGGCCCAGGTTGTCCAGAGAAGCTGTGGCTGCCCCATCCCTGCAAGTGTTCAAGGGAAGGTTGGACGGGGCTTGAAGCAACCTGGTCTCATTGACGGTGTCCCTGCCCATGGCAGTGGGGGGGACACAGGATGAGCTTTTAGATCCCTTGCAACCCAAACCAGTGTGTGATTCTGTGAATTACAGCAACAGCCAAAACCAGGGGACGAGAGCAAGTAAGAGTCGCTAATGTCATTAGAGGAATTACTGGAGAGGATTTGCCACGACAGATCAGGCCATCAGTCCTTCAGGGCCAGGCCGCTGACTCTGGCAACTGCCAATATGGTTTGCATCAGGGGAAAGGCAAAAATCCCCTGCTAGTGTGGGGCAGTAATTCCTTCCTGACCCCTTTGGTGATCGGCTTATGCCCTGAAGCATGAGATTTGATTACCCTCTTAGACTTACAAGGTTAATTCTTCTAGATCGGGTTCGTGCACGGCGTCAGGGGAAGGTTTGGGGTTTCTGTCCCAGGTCACGGGTGAATGCCCAAGGCAGCATTAGGTGATGCCTTTGTGTGATGTGGTGGCTAAATGGTAAATCTTTGCTTTTCTCTGCAAGAAGCAGGGGTGCCAAGACAGATGGATGCTCCTCTGCCCTGTTCCTGTCTGCAGAGGGAATACCTCCTCATCTGTAGAGGGATAATTTGGTCAGCTCTGCCCAGGTTGCTGGTTGTTTTGGGGAAGGTGACCCCACACTCAAGGGCAAAACGCAAACCAAGCTTGTTCCTGGTCTTTACTGACAAGAGCTGCCCCCTTGTTCACACGCCTCGGCCTCACCCTGTTGCCTCTGATCTTCGTGGATGAGAGGGCTCATGGTGCCTGGCAAGGTGTGTTTTGGTGAGGTATACTCAGCACTGGCAGCAGCAGAAACAATCACCCTCAGCTGTTCCCTCTGTCTTGGCAGAGACACGGTGTGTTTTCCTCTCAGGGGCTCCTTGGGCTGCTTAGAGGGTGAGTCAGAGCTCTGGGGCCGTCCCGGCAGGGACAGCGATGCAGGTCGTGCCAGGCTGTGGTGCTGCCGGAGCTGCAGCAGAGCAGCAGGGATGTGGGACCAGAAACGCTGCTGACACAGTGCTGGGGAGCCCTGGCTTGGTTTTAGTGCCTGTCCTGCCATGGAGGAGCAGAACTGCAGCTGGGTCCCACCTGAAGTCTTACTGTGTGTCCATGGCTGCTGCGTGGCACTGCCAGCTCCTGGTCTGGGGAGCAGCCAGGTCCAGCACCTGGCAGCAGCAATTTTGGGTGGCCGAGAGGCCCAGGATGCCACCGAGGAGGGGAAATCGCTGATGACACCAGAGCTGGCCCTCAAGTAATTTAATTTGCGTCAGAGCGTGCCAGGGCTGGGGCAGCGCTGGCAACGTGAGCAGCAGCGCTCACAGCCCGGCTGCGGCGAGAGCGGGCGCACGTGGAGGGCGCAGCGGCGCGGGGTGCCAGCCCTGCACTTTCCAGGGGATGAGGCGATTAGAGCCGAATCTCGTTACTGCTTAATCATCTCTGGGAGGTGGTGGGGAGGGACAGCAGCTCCCTGTGCCGA
Source organism: Platyrinchus mystaceus (assembly GCA_035041135.1). Classification (NCBI taxonomy): domain Eukaryota; kingdom Metazoa; phylum Chordata; class Aves; order Passeriformes; family Tyrannidae; genus Platyrinchus; species Platyrinchus mystaceus. Next base: position 2,395,675 of record JAWWLV010000078.1, read on the forward strand.
GCGTGCCCGGACCTGCCCCTGCTCTGCCCTCCCACCACACGCGGGACGCGGCTCCGTCTGGAGGGCTGCAGGACCCCGGGCGGTGTGTGCTGGCTGCTGCTGGCAGCATCGTGGGGGCACCGCTCCTCAGCGCTGCCGTGGGCTGGGAGACTCCATGTTGAGCTCTTTGGACTGTGGCTGTGACGCCACTGACTCGGGTTGAGCAAAGGCAGCAGCCTCCTTCACTCTCCTCCCTCAGCTCTGCACATTAAAGCTGTTCAGCTGCAAAATCGATGCTGTGGTGGAGGCCCAAAGTGGGGTCGAGCCCTCCCGTGCAGCGAGGGAGCAGCTCTCGGCACCCAAGGGCATCTCAGCTCGACTCCAGCCCTTCACCCGGCGGCTGCTTCACCCCCAGAGCGATGCTTAGAGCAAAGCTGTGACCTCCTGCCTTTTATTGTCTTCTTCTGCTTTTTATTTGCTGAGAGGGCATTGGCCAAGCATCGCTCCTTCCCCGGCAGTGTGCCACGTGTTCCGGGGGGGTGAGGGACCCTCAGCAGCCGTCTGCACTGCAGCAGGGACGGGGAGCCCCAAACCAGCTCCCTCCCCTCCAGCTGGGTCCCGTTAGGAGCGTGGCAGCGAGAGCTGAGCGTGGGCTGGGAATCGCAGCACAGTGTCTGCCCGGCAGCTGGAGCGGGTGTTGGAGCCAGCACCCAGTTTGGCCCCGGCCCCCAGCCAGCTCACCAGGATCTGTCCTGCAGAAGCTGCCTCATTATCCAAGGCTCTGGTGACAGCTCAAGGCAGGGCAGGTTAGGGGACAGGGAACCCCAGTAGGCAGGCAATGCAGACACCCCCCCCAACAAGGTTACAGGGACAGCAAGAGGGAGCACGGGGGGCTCGGGGTGCCCTTGGGGAAGCACAGCCTCCCAAGAGAAGTGGGGGCTGGTGAGCGGGACAGCGAGTCAAGGGTGGGGTGGGCACCCCAAGGCAGCGTCAGGGCGCTGAGCCCCCAGCTCTGCAGCCCCTGAGGTTGGGTGCTCACAGTGCTGCTGCGGCGAGCGAGGACGAGAGCTCCATCGCTTGAATATTCGACTTAAAAACCGCCAAGAACCCGCAGCCCCCAGACAGATGGCAGCTCTGCTGGGGATTTTGCTGAAATTTATTTTCTCTTGATTTGGCAATATGTGATTTCCAACGCTGATAATCATCTTTGTGCTTGTGAAGTGTCTGCTTTTGGAGGATCCCAAAATAGGCAGCGATATGAACTGGTTGGAAGAGGGGAAGTAAGAGAGGAGAGCTTGGGGTTGGGTCCATTTGAGGAAGCTGAGACATAATATTCCCTTTGCCCTCCCTTTCTTTTTGTTCTTTGTCCAGTGGTCATTCCATTTGTCTCTGGGAGGTGTCAGGTCTGTGGCAGCATGGACAGAGCTTCTCACCATGGCTGTCCTTGCTTTCAGGTGACCTTCACCAAGCGCAAGTTCGGCTTGATGAAGAAAGCTTATGAGCTGAGCGTCCTGTGCGACTGCGAGATCGCCCTCATCATCTTCAACCACTCCAACAAGCTGTTCCAATATGCCAGCACCGACATGGACAAGGTGCTGCTCAAGTACACCGAGTACAACGAGCCCCATGAGAGCCGGACCAACGCAGACATCATCGAGGTGAGGCCGCCCGTCCACTCCCCGGCTCCGCTGTTGTGGTGGAGCCAGGGCTGGGTCTGGCACCCTGCCCAATGCAGGAAGTTGGTGCAGGGTGGGGATGGAGTGAGCAGACCTTCCACACTCAGTGCCAGATGGATTTTGCATCGTTTTGGTTCAGCCTACAAAAATAACTCCATTTGGGTGCTAGAGTTGAAGCTGTCTCGAGTTATGTGTTGACCTACTGCCTTGAAACTGAGGTGCAGGTTTGCTTTGTGGGACTTTGCTGTGGTCCAGGCAAACCACATGTTTGGAGGCATCTCATGAGGTTGCTGCACTGGAGTGCCTGGTGCAGCTGGTGGCATTGCCCCAGCCCAGTGTTCTGACAGGCACAGTGGGGTTGTGGGAGGGCACGAGGAGTTCAGGTGGGATGGACCTTGGGCACCTCTGGTCCAGCCCCTGCTCAAAGCACGGCCAAGCTCACGGGTTGGTGGGGTTGCTCAAGGATTGTCCATCTGTGTTTTGTGGGTCTCCAGGGATGACCCAACCATGTCCAGTCAGACCCACCCCTGGCACTGCCACCGACACATCCAAACAGTGCTCGTGCCAAGGCTGCTCTCCTCCAGTGTGCTGGCATTGCAGGAGATGCTCAGCTGCCATGTGCTGTCAGTGCCCCTGTGCTGGCCCTCTCCACTGCTTTGTCCTTGTCCCTGGTGCTGGCAGAGCATCCCTGGGCGCTTGGCTCACACAAAGGTGCCAGTGGTGCCTCAGCCACTGGTCACATCCACGGAGATAGAGCTGTGGGGTCATCAGCTGCTATTAAATCTGGGCAAATGAAGGACTTGGCTGGGTAATTAGCAGCATTACGGCATCAATTAATGCCCGCAGAGCTGCTGGTGACAGAGCTGTGCTGCTGCAGGAATCAGGCTGCACCACTTCTGCCTTTGAATCCCTTTGGTTCCTCTTGGCCAGCACACTCAGGCTTGGATTTCATGAAGGAGAAGGGAAAAAACCCAACCTGCCCCCTAAACCTTGCTTTGTTTTTTATTCTCTGTGAAATGTGTCTTTTTGAGAGGTTTGGACTTGAGGTTTTCACCTTGTTGTCCTCCCAGTTGAGCCATGGCCAAGCATCTGGCAGCATCTGCCTTCTCTCGCTGGGGCTTGGAGACTCTTCTGCCACCACACAGTTGTGTAGGAGCTGAAATGGTTCAGAAATGTCCTTTTTGGCCCTTTTGAGCCAGGTGATGCCCCTTCACTGTGAAAATACTGGCATTTTTCAGGCATGTTTCCCTGCCACGCTCGCCAGCACAGCCTCTCCGGGATGCTCAGACTGCGGCTCTTGCAGCGCCGAACAGATTTGTCTTGGCCTAAAAATACCGTAAACATTTTGGGCAGCGTTCTCTGTTCCCGTATGGTCCAAGATGCAAACACTCCCAAGCCGACAAGTTACACACAGTCCTTGGCACCCAAAGAAACACTGTGTTTGTACCACATGAAAAGCTGGATCTGCATCCAAAGCCGAGGAGAGGAACATCGGGAGCGGAAGGATATTGGTGGATGGCAAGGAAAAGAGCCCAAACACGCTGGGCTCGGCACATCTTGCTGGCAGAGCTGTCACAGAGTGAAACCCACTGGGGTGAAGGCAGATCTGGAGGCTGCTCAAGCTTCCCTCCTCATCTTCATCTTGTCTTGGAACAGGGTTACGGCTGCTCTAAGATTTTTACCCGTTTCTCTCCTACATCCATGCCCCCAGGAGACCATTGCTGCTCCTGGTGCTGATTTCCATTTCCCCTCACCCAGGTCAGGTCCCACCAGCCCAGCTGTATCCCTACTGCACACAAATCCAATTTATCTCATGTTTCTTGGTGTCTCCCAGTTGAATTTGACTCCCAGAAAGTGTCCTCACATTCTGGAAGCTTCCCCATGTTGAGCATTTAGAGACCGTGAAGGTCCAGGCTGGGAATTTGTCACCCAATATAA
>JAWWLV010000078.1:2399367-2419793 GCA_035041135.1 Platyrinchus mystaceus
CACATTCTGGAAGCTTCCCCATGTTGAGCATTTAGAGACCGTGAAGGTCCAGGCTGGGAATTTGTCACCCAATATAATTTTAAGTGGATTTCAAGGACCCACCTTCCCTGTGACGCCCACAGCCCCTTCCTGCAGAGGGATGCAGCTCTGAGGGGCTCTGGACGAGGAGCAGCTGGGACCTGGGGGAATCGAGGCAGAAGCCTCCTGCTTCTGCTTTTGTTTTCCTGGTGGAGGGGGAGTGGGCTGTGGCTCCAGAGGTTGGGCACTGTTACCACAGCTCAGGACAGAACAAGTTGCTCTGTCCAAATTATGTCTTAAAACAACAGTAAACATGAAGATCTCCTGGTTTTTGGCTGTGGGGAGGGGCATCTGTGTGGGGGGCACTGGGGGCACCCCATCCCATGCTGCACAGGAATGCCCTGGAGCGGTTTATCCCCCTGGATATTTAGTGGGAGGCAGAGCTGCTCTGGGATGAGCGTACCCAGCCCTAGCTCAAGAGGGGTTCCACACCCCCTGACTGCCTTTTGGGGACCATCTCCCATGGGGGCATCCCCGTGTCTCAGCCGTGCCAGTGGCTGTCGCGAGTGGGATTCAGCCACGCAACCCCTGCAGCTTCTCCGTGCCCGGCAAAGTCCTGGCTGTTGGAAGCTTTTAAGTCTGAGAAAATCTCTCTAGTGCAGAGAGGGGGGTTTCCTTAATCAGGCGGGGGACAGCTGAGCCCCCAGACAGGCACGCTGGGTGCCACGTGCGCGCCCGGCCTGGGATCACGCCGGCTTTGCTCCTCGCTGTCGCCTCTCGTTTCCTCGCAGCCCGGCTGACGTGCCAGTTTGCGATCAGGGACTTGGACAGAGCAGAGCTCACCGGGCACTGGGATGCTTCGCAGCCAGTTAAAGCCACACAGCCATTTCTGTCCTTTCCTTGGCTGAATGTTCCGGAGGGGGGGCTGATTTTCCCCGAATTCTCCTTCCTGGAGTTGTCATTCCCCCCAGGATGTGTAAAATCAGGCATTTTGCAGGATGTTGGGGAGGCGGCGAAGTGCAGAGGCAGCTGCCAGTGTCGTGTCTTCATCCTCATTCTCATCCTTATCCTCATCCAGACTTCCCCAAAGCCCGGGGTGGTTGAGTCTCCCTCCTCTTAAGGGAAGTCAGCCGTATCCTGGTCAAGCATCGTTTCCTCTCACATGTTCTGCGTTTCCTGCTGCTCTCTCATGCTCTTCAGGTTGGAAATGTGCTCCTCTGTGAGCTGGGATCGTGGCAGTGGGAATATTTCCTGGAAAAGAAGGATCTGCGGTGGATCCTGATAGAATGGGGGTCCTGGGATGGCAGCAAGAGGGGCAGATGATGAGCGAGGTCGGTTTTTGCTGTGGGAAGTTCTCACCCTGGTTTTCTCCTCTGAAAATTTTCTGCTGGGAAAGAATTGCTTTTAAATCTCTTTTATATGAAAAATAGTTGTGTTCCACTGGCTGCAGCCCAGTGATAGAAAGGTTTCCTGAAAACCTCTTTGTATCTTCTGTTTTTACCCTGGCAAAGAGAATGACGAGGAATGAGAAGGAAAGCTCTTTTCTGAAAGTCCTTGCAGAGATCCCGAAAACAGGAATCTTTGGGTTTGATTCCCGCTCCAGTAGGATTGTTTTCCTTTTACATCATCTTAAAAAGCTAAAAATGTGGGACACACATTTTTTTTTTGTCAAAAAAAAAAAGAAAGAACCAGCAGCCAATGCCTGTATGGCTGGAAATGGCGTTTTGTTGTCCCGAACCTCTTGTAGAGCAGCAGATTGCTGCGAGCTGGGCTGCCTTGGCTCGTGTCCTGCTGCGACTCGGGCCCCGGTCACTCACCGCCGCCGGTGCTTCCCGTCCCACCGCGCTGCAGATCAGCCCGTCCTCGGCTGTGCCAGCTCTGGAGCTCGTCCCCATCCCCTTCCCCACAGCTCCAGCAGCCCCTCGCTGTGGCCAGGGTTACAGGCAGGGTTACAACAGGCTTGGGGCGGGGATGGCAGCACTGCAGCAGCCCCTCACAGCTCGGGGTGCTCCAAACCCACCCTGGCAGGGAGCTGTGGGTCTCACAGACAATGAAGTTACGACTGATTTTAAGAAGTTGGTGGCTGGGAAGAGCGAGGAGACCAAGGTAAAGCTGTGTTGGGCAGTAAGTGTGTTAGACCCCCAGAGAATGACCTTGGGAAAGGCAAAAGGCAATGCTGTGAGCTGTTTCAGGGTCTAGGTGAGCAGAGCCACATCCACCCACAGACTTGTTGAGGAAGCAACCCCCAGGACGATTTCATGAGGACTTAGAAATGGCAAAATTCTGCGGCTGGTGGCAGCAGCCCCTTCTCGCCCCTGCTCTTGGTTTGGGTGGTGAATGGGGGGCAGAGGTGAGGGCACTGGGAGCTGCCTAGAACCTCCAGTGCTGTCCTTGCTGCAGGTTTTAGAAAGGAGAAGGATGTTGTTGCTTGGCTGAAACCTCTTAAAAATTCCGTTGTGAGGTTCCCCCCTTCAAAGGTCCTTGGGGGGGTGGCCATGGCTCGTCCATTCCCACAGCTCCTGAACCTGCCAGCAGCTGTTGCTGGAGGAAAGGAGCTTCCAGGGATGTGAGGGATTGCCTTCCCAATTGCCAGCCAGGGATGGGAGGGCAGAGGTGGGAGGTCCAGTTCCTGTTCCTGCAAAAGGAGTCGTGGCGAGATGGGCACAGCCGCCTTAGACACTGGAGAGTCTCCCCAGCACCTGAAGGAAACGCAGCTTCAACCCTTCTGCTGCTCATGGAACAACTTTTTCCATTTTGCCTCTGAAAGAGAAAAAGGAAAAAACTCTTTTTTTTTTTTTTAGAGAGAAGCTCAACTTTCCGTCTTTCAGCTGCACTGGTGAAACAAAAGGTTTTGGAAAAAAAAAAATCCACAAAAAGCAGTTTCAAAAAAAAAAAAGGCAAAGCTGTTCCTTCCCCACCAGCAGCAGCTCTTCCTCTTTTGGGCTGTTCTGAGAACAAACAAGGACACATACAAAAATAGCAAAATAGTAGGGAAAAATCCTCGGGAACCTGCAGAACAAGCCCTGGGAATCTCCTGTTCATGGCAGTAATTCCAATTCCCACTGCCTTTTTCTACAGAGAGACAGCACAGGAATTGGCGGCATCAGGAATTATTGGCAGTATTATTATTAGGTATAGAAATTATTCAGAATCATTATTACTGGGTAATTAGTTAATAGTTATTAAGCAGGAATTACTGGTAATGCCAAGCAGAGTGTCAGATGCCACTGTGGCCAGGACTAAGCCTGGTCCTTCACTGCTGGAGCTGGACCTGGACGAGGACATTTCCCTTCTGCGACTGAATCCAGTAACGAGGGTGAAAATGGCGCCACAGAAGGAGCAATTTTAATGGAAAATATTGTGAAAAGCTTCAGCTGGATGGAGAGCAGGCTGGGGGTGGGTGTGGTGCCCGTTGCTTGGCCGTGGCCACCTGGCACAAGCATCCACTAAGCCAGACCTGCAGGAAGAGTGGAGCCGTGTGGCACCAGTGCTGTGCAGACCAGTGCTGAGCATATCCTACCTGCGGCGTTCCCAGCCTTTCTGGAGGCTTCCCGGTTTTTATTCTCTCCAGCAAAACTTCCCCTCCAAGCCCTGTGTTTCCCAGAGCTCACAGGTAGTGGAGGAGCCACTCCTGAACACACTTTGGCCTCAGAATGGAGATGTTTATTACTGTTTAGGAAGACAGAGAATTGTCAAGACTTTTTTTTCCCCCCACTGCTGATTTTGGCATGAAAAGGGACCGAGACTTCCAGGAAATTCTGTAGCTTTGACTTCTAAAAAAAAAACGAGTTGGCAAGTGTTGGTTCCGTCATAATGCCTGATTGCTTTTGGTATGTTGAAAATTGAGTGATTAAATGTGGATCTCAACTGGCTGCTGAGCATGAGTGAGGGACTCTGGGGTGTCACCGTCCCCTGTGCGTGGCCCGGACGGGCACTCACTGGGCTCCCCCTAACAAGGAGATGTCACCTTGTTACCTTGATCCAGCAGTGCCTGGGACCTTTCCTGCTCGTGAGTCCTGTCTTGGCCTGGGGTTTGCTGCCCAGTGTTGTCACTGTCACCCCCCTGTGCCACCCCCAGCAGAGCTCGCAGCTGTCACAGTGCCACATGCCCTGTCCTGCGATGCTCTTCCTGTTGCACCTTTGTGTTTGGTAAATGCCACCCATCTGGTTTTGTCAAGGATGAGCTACTCTTTGCTTATAATTTCGGGGTTTATTTTCCTGTTTGTATGCAGGTTTTCCCTGGTTTTTGTAGTAGAGCAGAGAGCATTAAAGTTTATTTCCCCTCCATGATGTGGTACTTGTAGGTGACGAATGTGTCTGAGCTGGTGTGGGGCCAAATTCAGCTCCAGCGTAAACAGAGCCTTTGAAAGCAAGGAAGTTTCTCTCCATTTCTTCCCTGTGCTGTAATTCCTAAATTAGAGACGCCCTGTCATCACCACCTAGGATCCCTATCCTGACTTTTTGGCCCTGTTGAGGTCAACAGCATCTTGGGGCGATGGTGTTGATCTGTGCGAGGGCAAGTCGTGGTCCATCCGGGCCGGTGGGTGTTCAGGGGGGGACCTGCCCGTGTTCCCCATCCCCACTCCTGGATCTCAGACTGTCACGGTTGTGCTTTCAGACATTAAGAAAGAAAGGTTTTAACGGCTGTGACAGCCCCGAGCCCGACGGTGATGACTCCATAGACCAGAGCCCTTTGATGGAGGATAAATACCGCAAAGGCAGCGAGGATCTGGATATCCTGTTCAAGCGATACGGTGTAAGTACCTGCCCGTGGCTGGAAAACCTTCATTATATATTCTTTTCTGTTTTGTTTCTCTTCTGTTCGACTTCCTCCCAACCTCGTCCCCTGCTCCCTCCCCGACACCCCCCCGTGTCCCCCCAAACGTAACAGGCGCTGAACAAGAAGCACAGGGAGTGCGAGAGCCCGGAAGGGGATGAAGTGTTTGCGCTGACCCCGCAGACGGAAGAGAAATATAAAAAGATTGATGAGGAGTTTGATAAAATGATGCAGAGTTACCGGCTCGCAGTGAGTAGCTGGTGGCCTGCAGCCCCCCGGTCCCCTCCCCGGTGCCTCCAGGTGACGGGGGGGTGGATTTTGCATGGCTTTGCTTTGAGCCGTGCCGTGCCTTGGGAGCCGATGCCCGCAGCCCCCACAGCCCCGAATGCACCCGGCTCTGATGGGTGAGATGCACGAGGGGCCTTGAGGGTCCCTCCTGTTTCCCACCCTTGGGAAAACGGTTCCCATTAGCTCCAGTGTCCTGAGCTTTCCAAGCTCTGTCTGGACAGTGTAGGAGGATATTGCCCCTCTTCCCTCCTCTGCTGCAAATACTGAATTAGGGCCTCCTTTTTCCATCTCCTTTTCCCCACAAAAGGAATTTTTGTTTGGGTTAAGATCTCAGTGTTCATGAGAGCTGGTGGTGGGTGCCGACCCCTCACATCCCTGCAGGGCTCAGCCCGCTTTGGGCTATTTCACATTAATTCCCCCCAAATCCACCGAGCCCTTGGGGCAGCTGGTGGCCGTGGCAGAAATCCAGGGAGGTTTTAGCCTGTGATCCCAGAGCTGTCACCGGCACCGGGGTGGCATCAGGACAGTGCTGAAAGGGATTTGTGTCAGGAGACAGGAGGAGGAGGGGGACATGTTTCAAATTAGTTGTTAGTTCAAGGGAGCAGAGACTGTCGATGCTGGCAACGGCTTTTCGGGGGGATTAGCCCCGAGTTGCTGCATCCATAATTAATGCTGTGGGAGCAGGAGGGAGGCTCCTTTTCCAGGGGTGGATGCAGCACAGCAAAAATGACACACACCCCCACGCAAAATAATCTGTCCTTCTGTGCTTTGCAAACCCCCACAAGTTAAAATTCTGGTTTTTCTCGAGAGCCAGGTCTTGTGAAATCCCCAGGTTTTATTTTGCTGAGTCAGCGCTGTGTTACTCCAGGAGCCTCGCGAGGACCCCAAAATCTGCATCTCCATCCCCTACATCCTGGGGTGGAGCGGGTGGGGGGACTGCCCTGAGACCTAGGAGGGCTGGGGAGTGGAGGAGAGTGGGGTGCAGGACGTGATGGTTGCTCGCAAATCTGCTGTGCGAGCCCAGCCCCGCAGGTGGGTTCAGGGCAGGATTAGCTCTGGTGAGGCTTGGATCTGGCTCATCCTCCCCGGTTTCACTAGTGGGGGGCAGGTGTCCACCCTACCAGGGCTTGTGTGGTGTGGGTGTACAACCCCAGCTGGACATGCACCTCCCTAGCACCTGGCACAAGCCCTGCCGCTGGCACAGAATAGGCCCAAAAGCCACCCGAGCTTTCCCCTTGGGAAGCAGGGGCTACTCAGCCTCAGTACGTGTCTGCTGCAAAGGGAGGGCTCCCAGCAGGCCCTCGTCATCCAGACATGCCAATCCAAAGGGACGATCCGTGCCCAAAAGTCCTCACGGCTGGTGACATTCAGGCGCTGGGCGGCTCCTGGTCAGGGCGAAGCATCCGGCTCTCCACTAAACCCCCCTGGCAGCGAGGGGCCGAGCGGGGCAGGTGGAGCGTGTGTGGTTGAAGACGACGCTTTTCCATTTTAACTGCTGGGTTGGTTTGGTGTGTGACCAGAACTAACCCGACAGGGTGGCCTGGGCAGCTTAACGACAGCCGTGTCCGCTAACGAGAAGCCTCGGCGGGGCTTCTGCCTCTGGTGTTTGTCGTCGCTTCTAACGAGCGCGGAAGCCGTGGAGTTTGGCTGACCTGTGCATCTTCTCCCCCAGAGTTTGGACCCATGTGCAAACCACTGTCCCTACCTGTGCCCTCCCCGGGGCAGGGGAATCTAGTGGCCTGGGTGTGTGTTGCTGCACGCTGGGGCAGCATCAGCCTGACACTGGTCTGCAGGTGCAGTGGGATAGAGCTGGGTTAAGGCAAACCTCGGCTCTCAGGCCGGTGTATCCACCTCCTGGCTCTATCACTTGTGCTGTGTTGCAGAGGGGGTTTAGTCTTCCTCTCCCTCGCTGGGAACGTGCACGCACACAGACGTGTTGGCAGTGATTTATTACACAACACTGCTCTGGTGTTCTTGCGACGCCCAAGAAACCTTCCTCCTCCTCCTCTGGTCCTGCTGCTGTGCAGGATGAGGTCCTGGGGCTGAGCAGAGGGAGGGCTCCACGTTCCAGCTCTCCCCAGCGGTGTGGGCATTGCTGAGCCCTGCCCCTGTGGACGGGAGCAGCGCTGCAGCGCAGGCTCAGAGCCGCCGTCCTCGCAGCTTGGCTGCGGCCGCAGGAGATCTCTGAAGGACGGGGTGCCCTTGGGAGGCAGGTGGGGAGGGTTCCTGGCAGCGAGGCATGGGTGAGCACCATCCCACTCCCTCCTCCCATCCTCCCCTCTGCCTCCAAGGCACAGCACCCATCCAAGAGCAGATTTCTGGAGGGGAAGAGGCCACAGGGCAGCAGCCTTCATCCAGCTATAGTGGGGAGATTCTCAACTCCCTCTGCCCTCACCAGTGCAGTCTCTGGGGTCCTGAGTCTGGTCCTGCCATGGTCCCATCCGATGCTGGGCTACTCTGCCTCTCTGTCCCTGAGCAAATTAAAGTGGGACTTTAGCAAAGCCCCAGCTAAAGCCTCTAAGGAGGTGCCGGCTCCTGTTAACGAAGAGCAAATCAGTGACATAAGACAGACAGCCAGGATAATCGCTGCGGGTCTGGCTCCCACGGGGACACTGGTAGGTGAAGCTGGTCCTCGACCTGCGGCCAAGGATAGGGCTTTAGCGATGCTCCTGCTTCCCTGGGGTCAGCTCCTCCTTCCCAGCAGCTCCCAGAGGAGCCAGGATAGATGACAGTGTCACCCAGGGGCTGTGTGGAGCAAATCGAGTCTTTCCCAGGTGCTCGGCCACCAGCACCAGTGCCAGCCCAAACTGAGATCCACTGTTGGAGGGCTCTTTCCACCCCGCTGGATAAGGAACAGCCTCATAAAATCCTTGCCAGTTCTTGGGGTGAAGGGTAGTGCCGAGCTCGGCTGCTGTTGGTGCTGGTGGGGGCGTACCACTGGGATGCTGCCCACCTTCATGCTCTGGGATGTTCCCAGCTTCTCCTCTGTGGCTGCCCTGAATACACTGAGGGTAAATAAATAGTCTGAAAATGAGGCCAAAACAGCGGGTTGCAGAGCTCTGGTGCGTCTGAGGGGACAGCCCATTGTTCTTCCCGGTGTTTTCCGGTGAAGTTTGGGCTCTGGTGCATCCCTCTGAAGAGCCAGTGTGGGTTCAAGCACAGCAGTGCAGGCCAGCAGTGAGATGGAGATTTGAGGGCCCTGACTGTCCCCCCTTGATCAGCAGTGGGTGTTGCTGCTGCTGTGCTGCAGGAACTCGGCTCCGGCTGCCCTTTACCCCCCGCTCTCTGTTCAGTCCGCAGTGCCCGCTCCGAACTTTGCCATGCCCGTGACGGTGCCGGTGACCAACCAAAACACGCTGCAGTTCAGCAACCCGGGCAGCTCTCTGGTGACCCAGTCCCTGGTGACCTCGTCGCTGACAGACCCCCGGCTCCTGTCGCCACAGCAGCCGGCACTGCAGAGGAACACGGTGTCCCCGGGGCTGCCGCAGCGACCAGCCAGCGCAGGTGAGCCGCACCGTGACCCTTCACACCCTCCCCTGCCCATCCTCCCTGCCCAGAGCCTGGCTGGGCATGCGGCACCAAGCACGGGGCATCCCAGGTGGCACGGGGCGCCCCTGCTGCCTCCATCCCCTGCCCAGGGGTCCGTGTCCCAGCATCGGTGGATGGCAGGAGCAGCCTGGAAGTGTTGTTACCCCTGGGCGTGTGCTCCTGTCTTCCTGCCAGAGGTTGAAGCCCCCAGTTTGTGCCTTGGCCCCAAACTGAGGGCAACCCCCCCCGCCTTACCCAGATCTCTTTGAGAGCTGGATCCCTGCAGGGATCTGTTTCAAGGTTGGGCAGCACAGGATGAGTCACCCAGCGCCTTTCCCAGGCTTGGGGGTGGCTGCTGGCATTCCGCTTGCCGGTGGCACTCCGGTGACATGGGACTGCTGCCTAAAAAGGGCTGTTCTGAGTCGGGCCGGGCTGGTTGCAGTTGGTCGCCGGTGATTACTCATGTGGCTCTGCTGACAGATTGGAAGAGCCGTCATTTCCAGCGTGGACCGGCGATGGAGGGCGGGGTGGGGGAGAGGAGTTCTCACCCATGTCCTCTGCAGTGCCGGGGGGGGACGGGGACGACGTGTGACCACAGCCCAGCTCTCCCGCAGTGCTATCATAAATAATAATAGCGTGCAGAAAGCCCCTGCCTGCTATTTTGGGTGTCACAGATGGTCTGTGAAAGTTGCACGGGCTGCAAAATGGCAGAGCCGGTGCCTGTGACCGCCCGGATGTCTGGGCAGTGGGTGCTTGGCTGCGGCCCCCCGGCCCTATGAGAGCTGGGGGGGCTCTGCAAAGGGGTGGATTTTGGGAGAAGGGCTGGGAGGTGCCTCCAGAAGCACGTTATGTGGTGGGTCAGGGCAAGCACAGCGAATTGCCTGGCTGGGGTGCAGTAAGAGCCGTGGTTCAGAGAAGGCTTGTTTGCTCACTGCTCTCCCCACAGCAGGTCTCTGAGGTGCCTTGATATGCTCAGGTATCAGGGTGAAGCCCCAGACTTACAGGACAGGGGTCATTCTGTTCTAAGTCTGGTCCCACAGAGCAGCATCTCACTCCAGACAGGGCAGCAGGACCCTCCTCAGGCACAGGCAGCCATCGCTGTGGCTGCAAGGATCTCTACCCTCTCGCAGGCCCCTTGGCTGAGAATGGCAGAGGCTCCCTGGTAAAGCAGACCCCTGTTTCCGCTGTTTCCCGCTCGCTGCTCGGTTGAGGGGGATCATTTTGTGGTTGCGAGCGCAGAGGTTTTCCAAGTCCGGCCATCTGTGTCTCATTCGCTCGCTGCCTGGGACACGGAAGAAATCCTGCTTATGGGAGCCAGGGCCTTGCATGTTAGAAAAACTCCTTTTTTTTTCCTTAAATTTTTTTTTTAGCCCTGCACTGGAGCCGGGAGTGTTGTTTCCAAAGCAAATGCACAGCGAGCGCTGGGTGGGTGCCTTTGCACTGCCCGGTGCCATCAGCTCAGGGATGGGAGAAGGGCGGACCAGGGGTTGTACAGGGCTGGGAGTGGGGTTGGCATCACTCACCCAAGGGAGTGAGCCCCCTTCAGCAGCGTGGGCACCAGAGGCTGGGGTGCAAGTGGAGTCCCACAGCAGAGCACAGCCCTAAAATCCTGGTGGGGTCCCTCCTCCAGGACTTCAGAGGCACCAGGACCTCTGGCTTTACAACTCCATCCCTTGAAGGGAGGGTACTGTGGTGCCACGTTTTGTGGGTCACCTTGCCCTTTCCCAAGCTGTACAGTATTTGGGACCACTGCTGTTCCCAACCCTGCTCCCTTGTGGGGAGTAACTCTACTACCCTGCACAGCAATGGCTCAGCCCTCCTGCCCTCCTCCCGGTGTCAGGGGCTCGCTGCAAGCCTGAAGCCAAGAGCCATGGGCTGAATAAAGGTTTCTGTCTCAGGTTTCCCCATCTGGGTTGGGAAGGGCTGGGCGGTGGTTAGAGGTGGGGTTTGGGATCGGAGGCTCCTCGTTCCCCAGCCCAGGGCTCCAGGATGACTGCGGTTGCAGCTTCAGAGCCTCCGCGCCGGCTGTTGGCCACAATCACCGCCCGCGGCGTAGCCAGGCAGCCCCAGCTGGGGAATAGGTGGCTTTCACAAGTGACTCCATAACATGGCAGAAAAAAGTCAAATCTTCTTGCAGGAGAGGCAAAATGTTCGTTTTTTTGGGAATATAAAAGCCCCCAGTCTGGTTTTTCCCAGCCTGATGGGGAGTGGCGTCACTTTCCAAGCGTTGGGACGGTGGGAGGCCGGATCGTAGCAGCGTCCTGGCAGTGCAGGGATGGTTTCCATTCGGCGTGAACATTACAGGGGGGATAGTGTTTCACGTCGTGCTGCTGGGGCTCTCTTCCCCAGCAGCACCAGCCCCGTGTCCCCCAAAGGGGGGCTTGGAATAAAATAGCCGCAGTGTTTTCCAAGCTGCCTCCTTTGGAGCAGGATCCTGTGCACCTGGCTGCTTCCCAAAGGAAACGGATCTGCCTGGATAATGTTTCCCAACCTGATCACCAGGAATGCTGTTCATTTCGCCCAGGACTTTCTGCCTGGGGATGCAACCCCACATATTCCTCTGCTTTCCTCCATTGTGCTCCTCCCCCACTTCCTGCCCCCCAAAGGTAGTGATGCTCACCCTGTTTCTGCGTGGATGGTGACCCTGTGTTTCCGGTTGCTTTGCAGGGGCGATGCTTGGGGGAGACCTGAACAACACAAACGGAGCCTGCCCGAGCCCTGTGGGTAAGTGAGGAGCCTTTCAGCCCTGTGCCCAGGGCTCTGTGTGCCACTCCTGCCCGTAGTTTCCCCACATGTCCCACAGGATTTTGCTTTGCCATTCAGAGGGAAGCGCTGGGGAAAATTCTGCTGCCATTGGCAGTGGGATGAGTTGGCACGTGGAGCTCCAGCCTTTGTGGGGAGTGCTGGTTTCAGTGAAGACCCCAGAGACTGAGGTGTGTCCATCTCCCCTGGGTCTCTGGGAGTGCTGAGGATCTGAGAAGTGATCCCTGAGGACCAGGATTTGGGCAGCACTGGGTTTAGCTCCTCACACCACAGCCAGTTCCCCCTCTGACCTCAGGTGGTCAATTAACACTCAGTTCCTCCTCGGTCTTGTGCCCTGTAAAGCAACTTTACTGCAAGGAAAAAAGCTCATTAAGGTCCCTTTCCACAGTGAGAGTCTTGATGCTAATGAGGCTCAGGCCTTGTGGCTCAGCTCCCTGGCTGTAAAATGCACTAACAACATCTCCATCCCCACATCTGCCTCCGCTGTCTGCAGGCTCAGGATGTCAGCCCGGCGCCGGTGTGGGCACAGCCCAAAAACCAGGGATGGCCCCAGGTCCTGCTGGGAAGCTGCTGCAGGCCGTGGGCTTGGGCTTGGCAGGGTGGATGCCATCTGTCCCAGGGCAAAGGCAGCCTTGCTCCAGGAGCCTGGCTTGTCACCCCCTCCAGGCCTTTTTTGCAGTGGGGCTCCAGCCGACGGCACAGAGTAGGAATGTAAAATTCCACATTGCCCCAGTTAAAACCAAATTGGAGCCGGGTCCCACCGGCTGTGTGGATGGGGCTGGTCCGGTTGTGGTTCGGCAGCACTGTGGCCGCCCGTCCCTGTGCCCTGCACCACAGCCCCTCCTGGGAAAAGCCTTTTCCCAGTGCTGGGCAGCAGCCGTGCCAGTGCCAGCGGGATTTCTTCCCAGGTGCTCCTCCAGAGCAAGCGCTGCCAGGGCGGTTCGGGAGGCTGCATCTCCCCGGGGCCTCGCAGTGCCCGACACGGAGCTTTGCTGCTCCTTGAGGGCAGAGGGAAGGGGCCCCCAGGCACCTTGGCGGCCCCTGTCCCCCCAGCCGCCCCCACGTCAGCTGTCGGAGCAGCCGTGGCAGGAGCTTGGCAGGGCCCCTGAATGTCAGCATTGACGTCACCGGAGCATTCCCCGCGTTCCTGCCGCCACTGCAGGAAACGGGCGTGAGGAGCAGGGACAGCCCGGCCGGGGCCAGCCCCGGACCCCCGCTGTCCCCGGCCCCCCACCCGCCCCGGGGCTCCCCGCACGGCTGCGGGAGGGGAACGTGGCTCTGGCTCTGGCACTGCGCTTGCGGTTTTCAGATACCTGGGACATCTCTTCCTCTTCCTTCTCCTCCTCCTCCTCCTCCTCCTCCTCCTCTTCCCTTGCAGTCTCTGCAGCACTGAGTGATCACCTGCTGCCTCTGAGTCATCAGCTGCGGGTGCCTCTGGCCAGATCCTGCAGCGATGCCGGCAGTATCCCGGCTGTATCCCTGCGTCCTGCCCGTGCACCACAGCGTGTGCCACCCCCAGGATGCAGCACCCAGCCCACCCTCCCTGCCACGAGAAGGGGGGTGCTGAGCCCTGACTGTCCCCAGCCCTGACCATCCCCCACACTGGGGTGGTGCAAAGGCAGCCCAGAGTGCTTCACTTTTAGACCCCTTTTTTTAGGTGTGGGGCCTTTGTTAGGAAATCCAGACAGGAGCGCAGCCCTTCTCTCTCTGGCTCACTGGGGTGGCCAGATCCAGGCTGGGTGGACATGGTGATGACAGTGCTCAAGGCCCACCTTTGGGAGTGAGTGGCAGCACTGGAACCCAAACCAGCTCCCCTCCAGCACAGGGGCCACCCCAATCCACACCCCAGGTGACACACACAGTAACGTGCCATGACTCTAACAGGGAGTCACCATGAGAGCCACGTGTGTACCCATGTTGGTGCTACCTTGGGCAGGAGAATATCAAGGGGTTTAACATTTCTTTTGGCTTATCCATGGCCACTGGAACTGTGGGTAGCAAAGGTCATCTGGGGAATTTCTGCACCTTCGTTGTTAATAAATCTAAAAGCCAGTGGCCTCGTGAGCGGGACGCTGACAGCTCACAGTACCGGGACCTGATGCACCAGGCACATGCCTTATGCAGGGCTGTTCACGGTGATTTGGGCCTGGAGGACACCTCGCTGGGGGCAGGAAAGCTGGTCCCCTCCCTCCATCAGGGACATGGGTACCGGAGTTGCCAGCCTGCAGCAGCCTGGCCACCATGGGCGTCCCTGACGGCAGCTCCCAGGAACCTGGTGGGGCAGCACCTCCCGTCCCTGGCGGCATCAGTGGGATCAGACCCGTGGCTCCCAGGCCATCCCCTGTGCCTGGTTCACCCATCACTGCTGCGTCCAGCCCTGGGACAGCTCTGGAGAGGCAGCGGTTGGCACTCGGCCCCCGCAGCCGCAGCGTCACCGCCACAGCCGCCTGCTGAAATGCAGATGCAGCGCAATGGTAGATGTGATTAATAATGCAATCAGCGACCTATTTTTCCCGGTCTAACGTGCAATGAATATGAGGGCTGAATCCTGGTGATTGCTGAACGCCTTTCTATCTTTGGGGCCTATTCAGGAAAAAAAAAACCAACCCTCATCAGAACAGTAATCTGATCCAATTTATTCCTTTCCTGATGTTCATCAAATCTTTTCCTTTTTAATTTTTTTTCTTCCTTTCCTTTCTTCTTTTTTTTTCCCCCCTCTTTGCACATAAGATCCTTAAGTGGGGCAGCAGGAGGAGGAGGAGGAAGGAACCTCAGATCTTCAAAGGGGCAGTGGGAGCAGTGAACTGAGTCCTCACTTGGCCATAACCCCTTTTTGCTGCTCTGGTACCATAAGGGGACCTTACAAGTGAATGTGCCAGTAATTATCTGCCGTGGCAGAGCTGTGGTGCCCGGCCAGGGCATGTAAAGAGCCTCTGATCTGAGATGTACCAGGTGTTACTGCAGGAACAAAAGGGAGTTCCTGCAGGTTGAGGAGCTGCCCTGGGCACTGGGAACTCGGGGCCACTGCCTGCCCTGCCCTCACCCTGCAGGTGAGCCTGCCTGGGTGCAGGAGGGTATTGGGGAGCCTGGGGGGGATGAGGTGCTGCTCCCCCTGGGAGGAGCATCCTTGGAGCCCTGCTGTGGCACTGCTTGCTGTGCATGTGCTTACCACAGCTGTGCATTCACCATCACCATGTACTTACCACCATGCATTCACTACTGCCATGCATTCATAGAATCATAGAATCATGGACTGATTTGGGTTGGAAGGGACCTTAAAGATCATCTAGTTCCAACTCCCTATCATGGGCAGGGACACCTCCCACTAGACCAGGTCACTCAAGGCCTTGCCCAGTCTGGTCTGGAACACTGCCAGGGTAGGGGCATCCACAACCTCCCTTGACAACCTGTTCCAGTATCTCACCACCCTCACAGCAAAGAGTTTCATCCTAATATCCAGCCTAAATGTCCCTTCTCTCAGTTCGTACCTATTCACCGCCACGCACTCACCATTGCTATGCTTTCACCGTCACCTCCTTCATCTCTGTCACCCTTTTTCTTGCAGGAAATGGCTATGTGAGTGCCAGAGCCTCTCCGGGTCTCCTTCCCGTGTCCAATGGCAGCAGCCTGGGCAAGATCATCCCAGCCAAGTCCCCGCCGCCACCCTCGCATGGGACGCAGCTCGCCGCCAACAGCCGCAAGCCAGACCTGCGTGTGATCACCTCGCAGAGCGGGAAGGGGCTGATGCACCACCTGGTGAGTGCTGGGGGTCTGTGGGGACAGTGGGTGGGGTGGGAGCGGGTCCCCTGGCCGCAGGGGGACTTGGTGCTGGAGCAGATGCAGTGCAGGCGCCTGTTCCGTGCAGTAGGAGTGGAAGCTGGCTGGGGCTGTGCCGGCAGGGAGATCTGAGGAGCAAGGCTTGGTCTGCCATCGTGGTGCCGGCGAGCGCGGGCTGTGGCGGGGACGGGGCGCTCGAGTTAACGGTGCCTCTCGGTTCTCTCCCTGTTCTCCCGCGGGCAGACCGAGGACCACTTGGCTCTGGTGAGTTCCCTCTGAGTGTGCATGGCGGCAGGGTGGGACATGGGCCACTTGTCCCCCTTGGTCCCCACACCCTGCCCTGGCTTGGCAGAGGCGTGGAGCATGCGGAGGGGGTGGACACTGGCTGCTTTGCCCTCCGTTGGGAATGTGGTGGGATGTGGGCACCGACACACATCCAGTCCTGCCTCAGAAAAGCAATCCCAGGAAAAATACACTTACAGGAAAATCGGGTACCCTATGGAAAAGAAGGAGCTGACACGAGCTGTAAAGCGACTGTTTCTCTATCAAGACCGAAAGAGCTGTGCTGGTCCCCCCAGGGAAGTGAGCCAGGGTCCCTTTGGGGGCTGTAGAGCCAGGTTGGGCCCAGACCTGCCCCATGGACTTTGCTGGAGCCACCACAGTTACAGCACGGGAAGGCCTGGTTCATTGCCAGCACATGAGAGACAGGGAGTAAATCAGGCTCTTCCCATATTAAGGATATTATTTAAAGCCTGTGTAAATCCACTGGCTGGCTAGTGCACTCCCTAAACCTCCCTTGTGCACGGGGCAGTTTTCCGTGTTATTTTTATGGCTTTTTTTCCTCTTCCTGCCAGCAAAGTGAATGCCACCTTGTTTGTGGCAATGATTCACTCTGCTCCGTTGCTATTCTGGTGCAGGGCAGATGGGCGACAGGTCAGCGCAGCGAGGGAAGGGCAAGAGCTGCTGCAGGAAGGCAGCTCACAGCCAGGGAAAAGCTCTCCAAAACACAGGAGTAAGCCAGTCCCTCTGGCAGCCTGCAAGGAGACACTCTTGGCCAGGGCAAGGATGGGCCAAGGCTTTGGCAGACATGGATTCTTTTGCTTTTTGTGCCCCCAAACCCTTCTTGCTTAGTGGCTCCTCCCAGCATCTCCCTGCCTCAGTTTCCCCACGTGCAGAGAGAGATCAGTCACTCCCATCCTTCCGGTCTGTTCATCCCCGTTCCCACTGCCCAAGGCGTTCCCGGGCTCCGCACTGGAGCAGCTTTAGGCAAAAATCCACCAGGATGGCATTAGCAGCTTTAACTGTTGTTCTGAGCTAGCCAGAAGGATTTTGCCTGAAGTGAAGAACATCCTCTCCTCAGCTGAGGTGGCAGAGGGGAGGTGGAGGGTGATGAAATACAGTTAGCAGGGGACAGGGACCTTGGCCCAGCTGGATCAGGAAAGCGAATGTGGAGCATTGTCCCTGCTGATCCCTCCTGTCCGGTTCAGATGCCCCCCTGCTCCATTAACCTTCTCCCCAGATTTGCTCCCTCCATATTGCTCAACCTACACACCAGATCCTCTCTCCAAATGGCAGCTCCCAGCTCTTTGCAGGCGGCAGCGGGATGAGTCAGCGGCCCCTCCGCCGCGTCCTGCCCCTCTGCCCAGAGCCTCTGCCGGCAGCCCCAGCCCTGCCAGCCCCGGCTCTGCTCCTGCAGTGGGCTCTGAGCATGCTTTGCTCCTTCAGAGGGTTCAGAGAGGCATCCCCCCATTTGTCTCCACACTCCTAACGTGGCAGGGGGAGCGGGATCCGTTGGCGGAGCCCGCAGTGACGCATGGGCTCCCCGGGAGCATGTGCATGGTTTGGTGCCAGCCGGAATGGCGGTTTGCAACTGGAGCACTGTGTGTGGGCATGGAGTGTGAGTGGCACGGGGTGGGGGGCAGCTTGCACACCTCCTCCCTGCATGGATTGGGGTGAAAATCAGGATGACATCCCTGCAATCACCTTGTGATTTCCAGGGCTGATACACCTGGCGCAGCCCATGTCCACCAGCCCAGCCCTCCAGTGTGGCCGCACTTGTCCCTGTGCCTCTGCTCTCCTGGGAAAGCTGCAGAGCCCCAGAGCAAGGGGCAGAGGGGCTGTGGGCTGTGGGCTGTGGGCCGTGGGCTGCATCCTGCTGGGCTGGCTTCTGACTGGGGTCCAGTCCAGGCAGGAGCAGGATGGGGCTGGGTCCTGCTCTCTGTGAAGGCATTTCTTGCCATGTCCTTAACCCACGGCGGTGGGCACGGCCGAGGGTGGCTGCCAGCAGGATGCGTGCCAGGAAAACCCTCTCCTAGAGCCCAGGGCTTTAGCAATTAGAGCCCTGGTAATCGCCTTCCCCGGGGCGGGCGGCGGGAGGGACCTGCGGGCTGGGCAGCGTGTGGGCGCAGGGCGTGCAAATCCGGCACAGCCGGGTGCTGTCACCCTCTGGAGGTGGCCAGGGCAGGGTTGGAGCCTCCAGCCTTATCCCAGGAGAGTCCCCATGGCCATGAAGCATTGCATGGTCCGTGCCCAACCCTCCAAGGCCCTGGAAGGCCTCGGTGTGGGAAGGAAGGCTCCTTGCTGTGTGCTGGGGGCACAGCCAGCCTCGTGCCAGGCGTGATTTAAGCTGGGCACTGCCCCAGTCTTCACAGGGTGACGTGTGCTGGGGTGCTTCGGATTAGAGTCAAGCCTCTTGAGTCTGATTTAAATCAGATCAGCAGAGACAGTCCAGATTATCTGCCTTGTAAACAGGGCTGAATCTGACCTATAGATCCGCCCACGTAACTGCCTGGAAAGCCACGGGGGGAGGTTGGTGTGCACTGGTCCAAGGGCAGAATTTTTCCACAGTGGACCTGCTAATGCCTGAGTCACACAAACCTTGTGAGGGCACCGAGCTGGCAGGTTGCTGAGCACTGGACTTCAAGTTTAGGGATGCCACGGAGTCCCTTTAAAATCCTGAGGCCAATGCTCGGCGTCCTCAGCTTCCCTTGAGGCAGATCTTGGCCATTGAATCTGCAGGGAAGAGGATATGTTATCTCTGTGCTGCCTTGGCTGGTCCTAGTGGTCCCTTTGTCACTCCTTGGTAGCCCAGCAAACCTCACACACAACCTCTGGAAAGCAGTGAGGAATAGTCTGAAGCATCCTGCCAATATTTGTCCCCCATGCACACAGGGACATGGCTGGTCCTGGTGGGTGAAGCCCAGCCCTGGGCAGGAAGGGCACCCAAAGCCAAGTGACCTGCAGATGAGTGTCACAAGGTCCAGCGTGGCAGTAGCTGGTGTGGTTTGCACTTTGCTTTGTTGCAGTGTGGAATGGCCAGAGGATCGATCCTGCTTGTCCCACGGTCTCTGTGCTCAGCCCCAATGCATGCCCAGGGGGTCCTGAGGGGCCACAACCCATGAAGATGACAGATCCAACCGTCTGGGTTGTAACTGCCTCCCTGTTTGCTCCCACAGCAGAACACACAGAGGTTGGGTGTCTCCCAAGCAACTCACTCTCTGACCACACCGGTTGTTTCCGTGGCGACTCCGAGTTTGCTGACACAGGGGCTGCCCTTCTCTGCCATGCCCACAGCGTACAACACAGGTAAGAGTGGCCAGGTCAGAGCTCTCCACTGGGTGAATTAACTGGAGAGGGAAATGTGCTGCTGCAGGGATGTGCCTGTGCTCTCCGAGCGGCTGCATCGTCGCTCACGGAACTTGCCGCTGCAAGACATGGTTGAGTCCAAAGGTTCCACAGGATTAAAATCAAGGGGAAAGTCATTATATAAATGCTGTCATAACCAGAAGGGCTGTGAGGGCTGATCCTGCCCTCCTGTAGCCCACTGAACTGTGCAAGTGGATGCTAATTACAGCTCCACCCATCCTTGGGCTCTCCAGAGCTCAGGCGATGCTGTAATAGGTAAGGCCCCCAAAAGTTTGTGAAGAATGCAAACCAGCCTGCTTGTAGGCACATCTGATTCAGGCTGGTGGGGTTCAAGCCAGCCTGAGGCAATGGTGACAGAGCAGTTGCCCAAGCAAAGGGATTGTTCATCTGCCACCTGTCAGATCTCCATGAAAACTTTGTGGACTTGCTGGTTGCCCGTGTAACTTGCTCTGAGCTCAGAGAAAAGTTTGCAAAAATGTAAAAAGCTGCTTATCTGGAAGAACCCAGAACAGACATGTTGGAACTCCCTCTCCTAAATTAGTAGGTGTAGCCCTGAAGGGGCTGTGCGTGATGAGGCTCCTCTCCCCGCGTGGCAGCCGGCACTGGCCCTGCCGGTGGCCAGCCAGGCTGGGCACAGCCAGAGTCCCCAGAATAGGTTTTAATTGAGCCCTGTGCTGCTGCTCAGGGCGGAGGGGGCTGAATTTCAACCCTCTGTAGTTATTTTCTCTCACAGCTGACCACGGGCAGAGCTGTGTTCCTGCCCGAGCACCAGCGGTGTCTGTGCCACGGGGTTTGCTGTGGGGGTGAGTGTGGGGGGCATCGCTGTAGGGTGCAAACTCCAAGCCTGGACTGTGGCCACTTGTTTTATCAGGGCTGCTCTGTTAATTGGGTAGGAATTATCTCAATTTGTGACGGATCTTGAGCACAAGGAGCAGCTGAGGGAGCTGGGGGAGCTCAGCCTGGAGGAGAGGAGGCTCAGAGGGACCTCCTCCCTCTCTACAACTCCCTGACAGGAGGATGGAGCCAGGTGGTGGTCGGGTTCTTCCCCTGGGTAACAAGTGACAGGACAAGAGGAAACGGCCTCAAGTTGTGCCAGAGGAGTTTGGGTTGGATATTAGGGAAAATTTCATTGTGGAAGAGGTGGTCAGGCATTGGAACAGCCTGCCCAGGGCAGTGGTGGGGTCACAGTGCCTGGAGGGGTTTAACAGATGTGTGGATGTGGCACTTGGGGACACGGGTTAGTGGTGGCCTTGGCAGTGCTGGGGGAATGGCTGGACTTGATGGTCTTGGATGGTTTTTCCAACCTGGATAATTCCATGATTCTGTGATGCTGCCTGGACGATCATCTTAGTAGGTCACTGTGGGGTACAGATACCCTGAGCAAACTCCCCGCCTGGGGCGTTGCCACTTGTTCTTTCCAGGATTCACCTGTTAATTGAGTGGGAACTGTCTGGGTTTCAGGTGGGTGCAGTTGTGCCAAGCTGCCTCCTGGCCAGGGTTACGTGCCCTTTCCCGTGCCGGCTCCGCAGCCGGATTCAGTCAAACCCAGCCATTCCCAGCTCTGTGATCCAGGGAGGCTCCAGCTCCAGCCCTGGTGGGGGCTGTGGGGGCGGCCACTGTAACCAGTGGG
>JAWWLV010000078.1:2419893-2432900 GCA_035041135.1 Platyrinchus mystaceus
TCCCAGCTCTGTGATCCAGGGAGGCTCCAGCTCCAGCCCTGGTGGGGGCTGTGGGGGCGGCCACTGTAACCAGTGGGTGTCTGGAGCTCCCAAACCAGAAGGGCCGGTGCGGGAGGTGAAGGACGTTGGGTGGGGTGTGCTGGGGATCCGCCGGCGGCGTTGGCGGCCGTTCAGCACCGGCACAGCCACCTCTGTGTGTGCTGCTGGGGTGGGGACAGCTGAAACCACGAGACACCCAAATTACAGAGAGAAAGGGGGAGGGAGAGGGCACGGGGAAGGTTCGATTGACCAGTGGGTCCGTGGTGTCTGTGTCAGGTGTTGACGTGGCTGACCGAGGTTTGACCATCTCCAGGAGCAGCAACACTTCCCCCCAGTTTTCCCCACCGTCGTTCCCACCCGTTGTAAAATCCCCCCTTGGTATGGGGTGCTCCACGGGGATTTGGGATGCTCCTGGGGTCCTGTAGGGAAAGGGCATCGTCCTGCAAGCGTGGGGGGGTACCGGGACGTGGCGTGCCCGTGGGGAGGGACACGGTGGCTGCTGAATGTCCCCACGGCGGGTGGGGAGCGCCCCCTGCTGTCACATGCGGGGGTGACCCAGGTCTGGGTGACGGTGTCCCAGGCACGGGTGGGGATTCCCCAGGTACTGGTGGGGATGCTCCAGGTATGGGTGGGGATGCCCCAGGTAGGGGTGAAGGTGCCTCAGACACAGGTGGGGATGCCCCAGCTGTGGGGGAAGGTGCCCCAGGTGTGGGTGGGGATGCTCCAGGTCTGGGTGGGTCTCACCAGCTGTTGGAGGTTCGCTGCCCAGGGAGGGGAGGAGTTGTGTGTCTGTGCTCTGTACACCCAGCTGGAGGGTGGCTGTGGGGTGTCTCACATGCCCACGGTCCTTCCTGGGGGGAGCTGGATGCAGCTGCACCACGGGGCTGCCCCTGCCACCGCTGTGCCTGGGGGATAATGGCACTGGTGGGTGTTGGGGGTGTGGAGGGTCCTGCCAGCCTTGAGGCCAGAAGACAACTGGATATAAGGAGGAAATTGTTTATGCTGAGAGTGCTGAGGCCCTGGCACAGGTTGCCCAGAGAAGCTGTGGCTGCCTCCTGCCTGGAAGTGTTCAAGGCCAGGTTGGATGAGGCTTGGAGCAACCTGGGATAGTGGAAGGTGACCCTGCAGGTTGGACTAGATGGCCTTTAAAAAGTGCCTTCCATGGCACATAGTGCCGTGGTCTATTTGCCATGGTGTTGTTTGGTCATAGATTGTACTTGATGATCTCAGAGGTCTTTTACAACCTACTTGAATCTGTGATTCTGTGATTCCAGCCCAAATCATTCCATGGTTCCAAGAGCTGTGTCCTCTAGCTGGCATCCCTGTGCCACTTGCAGCACGAGCCGATATTCCGTCCGTTGTGTGTTTGTGTCTCTTGCAGGTCTCCATCTTCTGCCAGCACTCAGGGTACTGTGGGAGCAGGTTTGACATTGAAATGACTGAAGGGCTCCTTCTCTTCCAGATTATCAGCTGACGAGTGCTGAGCTGTCCTCGCTGCCAGCGTTCAGCTCACCTGGAGGGCTGTCCCTTGGCAACATCTCTGCCTGGCAGCAGCAGCAGCAGCAGCAACAGCAGCAGCAGCAGCAACAACAACAGCAGCAGCAGCAGCAGCAACAGCAACAACAGCAGCAACAGCAGCAACAACAGCAGCAGCCGCAGCAGCAGCCGCAGCAGCAGCACCTGGTCCCTGTGTCACTAGGAAACCTAATGTAAGTGGAACAGGTACCAGGGCCACTCAGAGGGAGATGGAGAATTCCTCAGAGGTGCCAGATCTGCAGAACCCAGCTGTGACTCCTCTGTGGGTTCTCCACCTTCCCCCTGCTGGGCCCCAGTGGGTCCACGCTGTATTTCTGGGGGGCAGGAGCAGCTGCAGGAGGAGCCGGCCCAGCCAGCTCAGGAAGTCTGGGGAGTCCTGTCCCTGCCTCTACCAGAGTCCCCAGCTGAGATCAGAGCAGTGGCACGCTCAGGGATGCTCCAAGAGCTGCATCCTGCTGTCTGTCCACAGCAGGATTGCTCCCTGCTCTTCCCTGGGGGGGCAGAGGTACAGCCAGAGTCAGCGTTAGATGGGGCAGAAGTTGCAGGATAAGGTGTCTGGAATTGTGCCCTGCTGGTGTAGGAAGGAGGACGCTTTTAGTATTGCAAATGGATTGCTTTGCTCCAGGGAAGAAAACAGAAGCACTTGCATATTGGAGCAGGGTTTCTGAAGTGGATCTCCTTTTAGTGTGAAATAAAGCGTCCACACACCAAGTTACTTGGTCAAAATAAAGATTTAAGCAACTTGCCTGTGATGACACTGAGACTGTGGGACAGAAAGAGGCAGGAATCGAAGAGGGGAAATCTGTGACTTTGCCCCAGTCACTGAGTCAAAAACTCTGACTTGCCCAGCCTGAAGTGCCGGGTGGATGGATGGAGGAATGGATGGATAGACGGAGGGAGGGAGGGGTGAACTGACTAGGCTTTTGTGCAGGGAGTTCAGTGCATTTCCTCACTGCCTGGAGCACATTTTCCAGGCAGGGCAGGCAGCAGCTTCTCCAGCAGCCACCCAGACCTCCTGCACCAGTATGGAAAGTCTGGATGAAATTTTGGTTTGTAGTAAAGAGGTTCCGAGTTTGGAGCAAAACCCTCCACGCAGCTCACGGGGACGCTGGGGCAGAGCTGTACAGACACCCATGGGACAGGGATGTCACACCCTGTCCTTCTCCTGCTGCTTCGGGACAGTGGGTAGGATTGGAGCTGGATCAGGGGCAGCTGGGGGAGAAGAGGTGCTGCTCACGGGGTTCTGCAGGTCTAATCCCAGCTTGGCAGTGATGTGTCCTGGTGAGTGAACAGATCATGTGTTCTGGAGTCATAGTGATTCATAATTCTAATTATGAATCCAGATTAATAATCTAATCCAGGTTCATAATCCTGTGTTCATTTGGCTGTGGGATGTGCAGGTTTTGGATTGTGTGTATTGGAGGCTAAAAAGGCTGTGAAAAAGACAATAATGAGAGATTTCCCATTATCTCTTTTTTCATCTGTTTCTCCCCCTCCCTCCCCTCCTGCTCTCCTCCTTCTCCTCCTCCTCCTCCTCCTTTCCCAACCTCTTCCCCTGCCTTCCGGATGCCCAGACAAGGGAGTCACTTGTCCCACACCACCACTTTGACTGTCAACACCAACCCCAACATCAGCATCAAGTCGGAGCCCGTCTCGCCCAACCGGGAGAGGAACACTGCCACCCCGCTCAGCACCTTCCCCCACCAGCCCCGGCACGAGCCCACCGGCCGCTCGCCCGTCGACAGCCTCAGCAGCAACACCAGCTCCTACGAGGGCAGCAGCGAGCGGGACGACCCCGCCCGCCCCGATTTCGGCTCCTCCCTGGGCCTCCTGCGACCCACCAGCGAGCCCGAGGGGGAGAGCCCCTCCGTAAAGCGCATGCGGTTGGATACCTGGGTCACATAACGCGTCCCGCCGTCCCTGGGAGCGCCGCCGGCTCCGCTGGGGCCGCGGGAAGGGGGCGGGAGGGGCGGGGGTGGGGGGCGAAAAGGGGTGATGGGGATGGACTGGGGTGGGGGGGGAAATTATCATAAACTGCCTGAGAAATAGCTTTAGGATTTTGTAGGCATTCGTTCTAGCGCAGCACGCAGTACATACGGCTCTCCTTGGCCGGGGCCGCAGGCTCGGGAACAGCCGAGGGTGTGGGAACGGGGCACGGGAACGGAATATCTGTGTGCTTGCCAAAAACAGCAGCCTCTGGCGATGCTCCCCCGCGGGCGGGCCGGGCAGTCGGTGCCCACTGGCTGGCGAGACCCCTCCCCGGGAAGTGGGACCGTATCCCTTGGGAAGAGCGCCTGCAGCAGGACGGGCTCCGGGGGCAGACGGGGCACAGATCCCCCGAGACGCACCTTCACGCCGTGCCCGGGCTCTCCTGGTCCACGCGCAGGAAGGGGCAGTTCGGACACCATCCAGCTCTTCGAAAGCTTGAAGGGCTTTGGCAGACACCAGTTTTCCTCAGAAAGGGTTTTCCTACATCAGTTTTCCTAAACCAGCTGGAAAGGGAGGCTGAGGGGGCTTGGGTATGAAACAGGATGCAGCTGCATCCACAGCCTGCTTGGGCCTCCTGGATACTGGAAAGCTTAATCCAGGGAGTAAGAGGCAGGTTTTTAAGGCTTAATCCCGTTTGCAGTTTGCATGACAAGTGGATGCAGACAGCATCCTTTCATCCTTCCTAGCAGAGCAGGGAACTCTGCCATCTTTGACCAGGGTCACTGGAACACTGGAGTTCCTCTTTCCCAGGAAAGCCTTGTCTCTGCCTGGGTGCAGTGGGTGTGCAGAGGGAGGATGTATTAGTGCTGCTTTTCAAAGAAAATGGTGGGTTTTACCAAACAACATCCATAAAAGCATTTTAAAAATGCATTCCCATTCCACATGGGCCAAAGCTTTAAATCAGGAAAATGGGAAGAAGTTATTTTTTTATTGAAGGATGCAACTGAAATAATGATCCTTTGGGATTTTGCCTGAAGGTTTCTAGGCCTCAAAAGGTATGGGTGAGCTGTGTGGAAAATCTGCTCAAGTCTCGACACAGTGATTTAGCGGAAGGAAAAAGGAAAAAGAAGGAATTTCCTCATGTTGCCACTTGCTCTGGCAGTTTCCCAGGGACAGGTGTCAGCACCCTGATCCCAGAATGCAGCAGCCAGCTCAGGGCTGGAGGATTTGGAGCAGAAGGGTCTGTTCCTGGCCTCTGTAGGTGTTAGGGAGGGCTTTGTCCCTGCAGGCGCTCTCCTCTGGGATGTTGGTTCCCTGGCCCCCTCCCAGCCTGCCTTGTCACCCTGTGCAGGGACACCCTGGCCCTGCTCACCCCCAGGCTCACGGTTGCAAACTGGCACAAAACCTGCCTGGATGCCACCTCTGCCAGCTCCTTCAGCAGCTGGAGCCTGGCTAGGCTTGGGGGGCTGCACAGGAGCCGGGAGCTGCTTTGGGGTCAGCTTCCCCTGAGCCGGAGCAGAGGGAGAGGAGCAGAGTCACAGTGGATTTATCGTCCTCCTGGATCCCTCTGCCCGGTGTCAGCTGCCAGCTGGGCCTTGGAATGAGGTGGATGGCATAAAAATGTCCTGGGGTGAGGGCAAACCAGAAGAAAATGTATGGTTTTTTATAAATGTTTCCCAACCAAGCATTTTTCCCAAAGTTTCTAATTTGGAAAAACAAGACCAAAAAATTTTGATGATTATTGTGAAATGAACAGGGATGACCTAAAGGAAGGGGTTGAGGGAGGAGAGGAAATCCTCCAAAAATCCTTGCAGGAGGGTCACCCACACATCCCTCCTGAGCTGATGCCTGCCCTGACCTTCCTTCCTCTCCCAAGGATCCATTGGTTTGGGTGTGGAGACCTGGGGAAGGGTCCAGGATGGCAGATGCTTGGCAGTGCCAGGGTTCCAGGTACCGGCATCCCCTGCCTGCAGAACGAGGCACGGAGTGATGTGTGGGATAAAATTGCCCCATCGAAATCTTGTCATATCAAATTCCTGCCACAAAGGCGTTTCCAAATAATGGTTTGATTCCTTTCCAATGATAAATTTGGAATTCCCTCTGCTGTTCCTGCGCTCTGGAGGGCCTTGGACGGACAAGGGTGAAGCCCTGT
Organism: Platyrinchus mystaceus; assembly: GCA_035041135.1. Classification (NCBI taxonomy): domain Eukaryota; kingdom Metazoa; phylum Chordata; class Aves; order Passeriformes; family Tyrannidae; genus Platyrinchus; species Platyrinchus mystaceus. Next base: position 2,425,550 of record JAWWLV010000078.1, read on the forward strand.
GGTGCCAGGGAGGGCTCCTGGCAGGCTTTGTGCAGTTAAACCCCCCCGTCTCCCCTCCCCAAGCCGAACCCAGCGGGTGCCACTGCGTGCCAGGGACATGCTCGGCTCTCACCTCCAGAATCCGGCGTGGCATCGGCGGCAGAAGCGGATCTCCCTCCCTCCATCTCCCTTTGTCCACTGAGAAGTGGGAGAGACACTGCGGACCCTCCTCGCCCACACTGCGACCCCCCGATGTACCGGACGCGCACCCTGAGCTCTTTGCACGGCCTTTGCTTTGGAAATTAGGTGGGATAACGACGTCTCATCGCTCTGGTTTTGTATTTCTCTTTTTTTTTTTTTTTTTTTTGTTTCCTTAACGAAAAAAGAAACTCGACCCAACTCCCCGGGGTCTGCCCCGCTGGGAGCGGCGCGGCAGGAGGGCCCAGCAGAGCAGTTTTCCCTGGAGACCCCGGCGGGGAGGCGGCGATGAGACCCCCCCCGGCACCCGATGCCGTCGGTGCAGAGCAAACCCCGAGCGGGGGGAAAAACAAACAAACCAAAAAAACACTTTTGCTCATGGACTTCACGCCCTGACTCCCAAGTTCACGCTTCTGCCTGGAAGCTGAGAGCCTGGAATAAACCACAGAATCCACGACACAAACGCTCTGGGTTACGGAGCTGCAGGTTTAGATGTGCCTGGCGGGGAAGGTGCCGGGCCGGATGGATCCGCAGCAGTGCAGCAATGGGACCCTTCGATCCCCTGGGCTGGTGACACGGGCAAGTACGGCTCGTGGGAAGGAAGGTGGGGCTGCCCCGGGTCAGACACGGCTTCACGTTGTGGTGAAAGGGGTTTGGGGGCTGTTTGTCGGGGTCTTCATTTTGTTGGGGGCTTAGGGTTATTTTATTATTATATTCTATTTTTTTTTTGTCCATTATCCTTTATTTCCCCCCCAGACTGTAGTATCCGGTAAACTCCTCCTAATTTTCAAAAGACAACAAGAAGAATGACAATCTAAGAAACCAACACCCTCCTTTGTGCTTCTATAAATATGTTTCTGATCTAATTTTATTTCTTGTGCTCATCTGTACTGTTGACAGTTACAATTGTGTATAATTTTTTTTTTTTAATTTGGAATTTTTGCGTTGTATAGGGTTTAGTTTTAAAATATATATATATATTTTCCATTTTTTAAAAAGGGGTGTTGCAAAAAAAAATTGCACGATTTAAATGACAATAGTTAAAATGCTGCAGTTTTTAGAGATGTGGAAGCAAAATGGAGCTTATTTATTCTCAAAGGCTATAAAGGTGTAAAATGCATGAAGAAAAAAAACATTTACAAAAAAAAAAAAAAGACAAAAAAAGTGTAACCTGAACAAAGTGTAGCGTTAAAGATTTTAAAGGATGACAACAACAAGAAAAAAAAGAAAAAAAAAACAACAAAAAAACAGCTAATATATTGTGTTTGGGCTAGTTTGCTTTTGTTTTTAATTGTTCCTTTTTTGGAGAATGAAATACAATTGTGTATATTTTCATATAAGAAGTATGCACTGAGATGTTTCCAAACTGATATATTCCTTTCTAAACGTGTGGTTACTTACCAAAGTCTGTTTCTGATCTTTACCTTCTGAACTCTCTGTGGATCCTCCAGCCCTGACGCCGCAGCCACAGGTAAGCCGGGGTGGGGCACTGGCGTCGCCCCCTCCTCTCCCTGCACCGCGGCGGCTGCTTTGGGGTGCTGGTGGATGTGGCAGCGGTGCTGGTGTCGGGGTGGGCTGTGACCCCCGGCCTGGGAAGGCTGGTCTTTCCCAGGGCTTGGCTGGCTGGTTTTGGGGTGTTTGTGCCGGCAGTGGGGGGACGGGGCTGGCCAGGACCGCGGTGTCCCTCGTGGGACGATGCCAGGGGAGCGGTGTTGCGGGGGGCAGATGCAGAGGAAGGGGTGAGTCCACGTGCCAGGAGCACGGAGCAGGTGAGGGCTCTGCCACCAGCATGTGCCAGAGCGGCCGGGCTTTGGTGCAGAGAGGAGGAGAGGAGGATGGAAGGAGGTCACAGGGTCTGGCTCAGGTGATGCTGCTGCTGGTAGCCATAGGAGCAGGATGGGGTGGGAAGTTGCTTGCCCGCCCCACGAGGAGATTTAGGGATGGAGCAGGCCCTGAATGATATCTCGAACCTAAAATCCTGGGAAGGGCTGCTGGCATGTGGTGAGGATGGTGATGGATCGATGGGGATGGTCGCACCCGCTCTGGGGGGCTGCTGGGGGGGATCAGCTGGCGCCAGGGTGGGTGTGGGGGACAGGGTGACCCCCTGCTGACTGGGGTGGTTTTGGGCGATGGCGAGGAGCTCGGCTGTGTTGGATGTTTGGATGAGGGCGTTGGTGCTGGGGGGGTCCAGCAGTGGGTCGTGGTTGTGCAAGGGGCACCACCAGGGGTGGTGGCGAGGAGACCCTTGGGGAAGGGTTTTGCTGCTGTTGTGTGTTTGGGGCTGCTGCCGATGTTGGGGTTGGAGGGTGATGGAAGTGTTAAATCTAGAGCTAGTGGCAACAGGCTGTGCATGGGCCTGGGGAAAAGTGGGGCAAGGAGAAAGAGTTTCCTTTTCTTCCTCCCTTTTTCACTTCCCTCTTCCTTCCCAAAATAATCTCGGCAAACCAGGGAAAAAAGCAAATTTACAAAAACCCACCTTTTCCTTGAAAATTTCACCTCCTGCACTTTTTTCTTCCCTTATGTCACTCATTTGGGAGATTCCCCCTAACGCTTCGGATGGGAATTGACAAGTTTGTCACCAGCTCTGGGGAAAAGGCTGCAAACTGCTTCTGTCAGCCCAGAGCTCGGCCAGGGGTGAGGGGCCCTCAGCATTTCAGGGGTCCCCTCTGCACGGGTCGCTCTGTGCTGCCGGGCTGAGCATCCATTGGATATTCCCAGCCATGCCTTGGTTGTGCCATCCCTGGTGCCACGTCCTGCCTTGCCCTCCCATCCCTCTGGATGAAGGGCACAATTTGGAAACGTTTTGCGGATTTTCACCACTCAAAGTGGCAAAAATTCATCCCTGTCCACCTGTCCCAGGGCTGTGGGCGAGTCCATAACTAAGGACTTCATCTGAGCGTTTGGTCTTGTTTCCCTTTCTCATGTTCATCCTTTTACTCTGCCTTCCCCTCTCACTTCACTTTTCTTTCTTTTTTCTTTCTTTTCTCTTTTTCTATCTTGTTTGGTTTGGTTTTGGTTTTTGTTTCTGTTTCTTTTTCCACAAAAAATCCCAACCAGACCCGTAAACCAAGTATTATGTTTTCACTACCTCCGTCCATCACCCTTCCCTGTCTGATGCCAGAAGCCATGCTCGGGATGTAAGAGGGCCTTTCCCCCTTTTTTCCCCTTTCCTCCAGAGGTTTTTTTTCTCCTCTGTGTCCCTCCTCTCTCTGGTCTCTCACCTGTAGTGTTTTACCTGGCTACTGTAACTGTAAATAGCGAGTTTCAATCTGTTAGCGATGGTAACAGTACAGAAAACTGGTTTTGGTTGTTTTTTTTTGTTGTATTGATATGAAATGAGATTATATTTTTGTCAGAGTATATTGTAATAATACTGACTTTGGACATGGCCGAGTTGTACAGCGATTTCTTGTTTAACCCTCTTGGCTCTTTCCTTGCACCCCCATCCCTCTCTGCTCCCCAAGTTTCCATGTCCCAGACCCGGACCTGGCCGGGCTCCCAGCTGGGAGCAGCCACTTGGCAGTGGCTTCACACCAGGGATGCTTTTCCACAGGGTTCCCAACACGCTGGCGTGTCCCCCCCGTGGGTCTGGAGAGGTCAGAAATACGCAGGAGGATGTTTAAGTGAGCCTTGGAAATAAGGAGGTTCGTGGTGGGCGGGGACGCTCCCGCTCTCTGCTACACTCCCGGCGGGAATCGGGGACCTTGGAGGAACGGATGGGGTCATTCCAACTCCCCTCTCCTCCCTAGCGAGTGGAAAACCACGTTGTTTTCCAGGTTCTTCCTCCCGAGCTCCGTTCTCTGGAGCGATGCCTGTTCGGAATGTGCTTTCCTTGAGCCAGAAGAGGGTGGTGTGGCTCAGGCTGCGCCGGGATCGTCTCCGAGCAGTCTGAAGTAGTTTTCCGGGAACTGGGGATTTTACAACATCCCCAGCCCAGTGCTACGGGGAAAGGCGTTGGCGAGCCGGGGTGGGCTGTTCCCCCCCTGCATCCCACCCACAAATGAGGGATGTCTTCACTTCGGTTGGGTTTGCAGAGCGGGATTTTCCCGCTGCTGCCACGGAAATGTAGAGACCAGCCCCGTTCCTCGCTCTCTGGGCACGAACCCACTGCAGAGCCTTATGGAACATCCTTTCTACAGGGAAACGCTGTCGTTGGACAGTGCTGGGATGTCCCTGTGGGCTCCCAGCATCTCCTGCAAGGCCGAGGGGTGAAGCAGCCCAGCTCAGGCCACGACACCCTCCTCCCCACGGCTCCTTCTGAGCAGTGTGCAGGCAAATAGGACACTGAAGAGGTGGGGACCATCACGGCTGTGCTGCTGCTCCCCCTTTGTGTCCCCCAAGGCCTCTGGGTCGGGTCTCCCCCATCCCCTTCACGCCTCTGGCTCCCTGTAGCTCAGTAAAGCAGGTAGGTGTTAGCAAACTCGGGGGTGTCTGCAACAACCTTTGTAAAATAGAATAGACTCTTTAAATGATGCACTAAAAGAAAAAAAGAAAAAAAATCCCCTCCCCCTCAGCTTCTCTGTGTGATGGTTCGTTGGATCTCCCCGCTCAGCCCGTCTGTAACAGCACAGGCAGCTCTGCATCCTCTCCCCAGGGTGCTGCACAGGTAGAAACAAAACAGGACGTGCACTTCCCCTGAGGAGTTTTATTTATTGTTTTGAGAAGCAATTTAAAAGGAAAAAAAAATAAACTGTGTATCTATAATATATATATATATATATATTTTTAACCTCTTTTTTTTTCCTGATGCTCCTCCACCCGTGTGTGTGTGTGTGTGTGAGTGTGTGAGCGAGTCAAGGGATTCTGAGTGGGGACCACGGTGTCCCCTTGCCCGTGTCCAGCTCTCCTGGGGACCACAGTGTCCCCTTCCCCGTGTCCAGCTCTCCGGGGGCGATGCAGCAGAAGCCCAGAAGCAGCAGTGGGAGGGGAGGGAGGATTTATGCTGAGAGCTTGTAACGCTTTAACCGTGATTTTTGAATAATTCCATCTTTCTCTGGAGTATTTGCACCCTTGGGGTCTGGCCTGACCGAGAACCTCCCTCACCCTGGGGACGCCGTTGCCCCCCGTCCCCATCCCCTCCTGTCCCTGCTCCCTTGACAATCAGTGGCTCCTTCCCAGGGACTGCAGCACGTGGTTGAGACGTCTGTTTCGTTTTTTCAATATTCCTTTTTTGTGCTGTATGGTGATGCGTTATTGTATATTCCACAATAAGAAAAAAAATATATAAAAAAATGATAATAATAATAATTACCATGAGAAATTCTTATGAGTTTTGTTTGGAAACTCTTTCACTATATTTGTTGTAAAGAGGTTTACTATTAAAAAGAAAAAAAATACACGTTTCTGATAATTTTCCGTGCCTCTGGCTGTTTCTTTCCTGCCCTCCCCATGGCAGGGTGCAGCAGGGTGTGTCTCTCTGGCCTCCAGAGATCCTGGCGAGGTGGAGATGCTCCTGGGTCACCTGCTCGTGGTGGCTGCAGGTAACACTGCTGTCCCTGCTCCCACTGAGCACGTGGGCCTGAGATCACCTGCATGAAAAGCGGTGGCCTGGCAGAGGGACACACCTGGAGCAGCCCCAGGGATGCAGGAGCAGGGTGTTACCCCTCTGTCCTGCTCAGGTGTTCCCAGTCTCCCTGTCTCATGTCCACAAGGGATTCAACCAGGCTGAGGGCCAAGACAGCCCTGGCTCATGGAGAGTCCCCTCCCCACAGGCCACCTTGAGGAGGGGTGGCAGCTCTCCTGGGGTTCTCTTGGCTGCTCTTTGGTGCTCTCAGATGCCTTCGGATGTTCTTGGCTCCCCTGGGATACTCTCAGTGGAGATGGTGGTTCCCACCACCCAGTTTCTGGTGCCTCACTGCTGGAGGCACCGAGTCCTTGGGCTGGGATGGACACCCCAAGACACGCCGTGCTGCGGCTCCCACAGACCCTCACAGTCTCCTTCCAGGTCAGGCACTGCCTCTCCTACCCAAAGCTTTTCCTGGTGGGGGCTTGACTTTAGAACGGGGCCTCCCTCCACCCAGGGGTGGATTTCTGTTGGGCTTCCAGCCAGGGCTCCAGGTAAGTGTGAGCTCTTGGGGACCTGCCTTTGGTTTGGGGTACCCAGCTGGGTACCTCTGGGTTCAGGATACACCCAGGAATGCTGTGAGGCTGATGCCTGCAGGAAGGGCAGCAGCACCCCAGCTCCTGGGGGCCTCTCCTCAAATCCTGGGCCCTTCCCAAGGAGAAAGACATGGAGGGGCTGGAGCATGTCCAGAGAAAGACAACGGAGCTGGGGAAGGTCTGGAGCACAAGGAGAGGCTGAGGGAGCTGTGGGGGGCTCAGCCTGGAGAAATGGAGGCTCAGGGGGATCTTCTCACTTTCTACAACTGCCTGACAGGAGGTTGGAGCCGAGTAGAGGTCGGTCTCTACTCCCAGGGAGCATCGGACACCACAAGAGGAAACGGCCTCAGGTTGCACCAGGGGAGGTTTAGGCTGCATATTAGGAGAATTTCTTCATTGAAAGGATGGTTGGACACTGGCACAGGCTGCTCAGGGCACTGGTGGAATCCCCATCCCTGGAGGGATTTAACAGAGATGTGGTACTTGGGGACATGTTTAGTGGTGGCCTTGGCAGTGGTGGGGGAACAGTTGGACTCGATCCTGAAGGACTTTTCCAACCATAACAACTTCATGATTGCATGGTTTCAACTAAACCAGGCCAAGAGCTGCCTCCCAGCGAAAAATCACCTTTTTACCCCAGAACTGATTGGGGTGAGGAGGGAAAGATTCCCTTCCCCACCCCGCGAGGGCTCTGCTCTGACCCTCTATTCCCTTTAATGCTCTTACAGCCCAGCTCTTCCCGCTGCCAACCCCCCCGGCCGGTTTTGGGGAGCGGGGGGTGGGTTTGGGGGGTCGGCCCTGCACGGGCGCGTTTCTCCGTGTCGGCCGCCAGGTGGCGGCAGAGCGCAGGGCTCGGCGGCGCTGATTGACAGCTGTCAATCACCGCGGGCGGGGGGGCTGCAAACGGGGGTGCCGGGTGGGGGGGAGACTTTGGGACACCCCAAGGCTGCAGAGCGGGGGAAGTTCGGGGCTCAGCGGGTTTATTCCGTGTTCCACTGACCCCTGTGCTGCGTGGCTGGGAAGCTCCTCAGTCTGGTGTGAATTCCCCGGGCAGGAGTAAAACCAGAGGGATCGG